>RJWM01045385.1:0-12832 GCA_004363535.1 Dasyprocta punctata | reverse complement strand
TGTTTTGTATTTTCAAGGATTCTCACTATTGTAGCATGTATCAGAGCTTTGTTCCTTTTTTGTGTGAGTGTGTGTGGTGCTAAGGTTCTAATTCAGGCTCTCATGCATGATAAAGAAGTACAGTACCACTGAAGTTCCATCCCTAGTCCCAGGACTTCCCTTGTTTTTATGGATGAATAATATTCCATTACATGCATGTTCCAAATTTTATCCACTCATTTGCTGATGAACATCTGATCATTTTCACATTTTGGTTGTTTTGGTCACTCATTTAGAGGTATGTAGTTTAGTCCCTATTTTCAATCTTTTGGAGTATATAATAAGTGAAATTGTTGTATCATATAGGAATCATATGTTTTACTTCTTAAGGAACTTCCAAACTGTTTTCCACAGCAGTTCCAATCACTTCACATTCCTACCAGCATAGTATGAGGGCTATAATTTGTCCATATTCTCACCAATATTTATTTTCTTTTGTTACTATAGCCTTGCTGGTAGGTGTGAAGTGGTGTCTCATGTAATATTTTTGTTTGTGTGTTTGTTCTGGTAGTAGCAAGAGTTGAACCCAGGATCTTTGACTGTCTTAATTTCTGTTGTAAGATAGATCTCACTAAGTAACTGAGTCTTTTTTTGAGACAAGGTCTCACTATGTTATCCAGGATGGCCCCAGACTCACTATATAGCCTAGGCTGGTCTTGAACTCTTCCCTCAGAGATCCTCCTGCCTCAGCCTCCCAAATGCTGTTATTACAGGTGTGTGCCACCATACCCGGCTGCTAAGCAATGAATTTGCCCAAACTGGGTTGGTTTTGATCCTCCTGCCTCAGCCTCTCAGGGTGCTAGTATCACAGGCCTGTGCCACCACGTGCAATTTCATTTTACTTTCGATCTGCATTTTCTAATAACTCAGGATTAGAGCATCTTTTTGTGTGCTTGTTGAATATTTATATATTTTTGAAAAAATGTCTGTTCATTGGAATTTACAAGGAGTAACTTGTATTATGAAACTGGGAATAAAATACATTTCAACTTAAATGTTTCCAAATCAGAAAGCTAAATACAGTAAAAAGCAAAATAACCCAAGTGAGAAAATAGAGATCTCATTAAAAGTACTTTAAAATCAGCCTGAATTTCTTAAACAATACAAAGTAATTACATACTTTTTAGAACTTTGGGTAGGCATTCAGTCCACTGAAGCAGTGTCGTGTCTCCATGGAGTTAGATGAGTTTTCTTTTCAGACAGTCATTTATCTTAATTGTATCGAACTGAATCTGGTTGCAGGATGCTGTGATCTACCTTTCTTGTAGAGTGTAACCACCAGAGAAAGGAATCTTCATTCCAATTCGACATTTCTCTTTTTGTTTTTTCATTTTCTGTTAACAGAGATACTTGTGGTAAGTGGTTTTAATGACATCATATAAACATCCAGACTCCTTTGTTTTTCCTTTCCTTCTTGATCTCCTTTTCATTCCTCTAACTCTTGTTTCTTCTGTCCTTTCCTAGTACTGTTATTTTGATCACTAGCTTTAAATCATCTTTACTCATTCCACTGAGACATTTTGAGTCATTTTGCCACCTTTCTATTCATTTTCTCCCAAATCTGATCGCTGGTTAAGTCTCAAGTTCTATTCTTTCATTGTCATCCTCAATGATTCTTTAGGGAGTTAAGTCTTTTTCTAATCTGAATATTAGTGGTCTTCCAGTTGATGTTCTAATTATCAAATTATTTATCTTGATTCCATCAATAAAGGAATAATCTTAAGTTTCATACTTAAAAAATACTATATAATATAACATATGTATTTTTCAAAAACTTCAAACAGGACTAAGGGTAGGGCCCAAAACTGAAAACCTAGGACTCTGTAAGACTGAAGCAGAAGAATTGCAAGTTTGAACCCAGCTGGAGCAAATTAGCAACCAAGTAAAACTGCCTGTCAAAGTTAAAAATAAAAAAAAATGTGTGGATATTTCCAAGGGCAAAGAACCCTGGGTTCAAATTCACGGTACTAAAAAAAAAGCCCAAATAAATAAAAAAAAGATAAATATAAATTTTTTAAAATTACAAAATAAGAACTTCAAACAATATAAAATACCTACTGAGTTTATTTTTAAATAGAACTTTACTAAAAGTGTCACGCAGCTTAAAGCACAATATTTTGAGATATTCCAGCAAGTTCTGTTTGAATTGCCAGCACTGTTATGATCTGCCTTCCAAGGTATCCTATCTGGCAGAGCATGAAATGTTTTCACAATCCTAAAATTATTTTCAGATTTCAAAGTGACATGGTTAGGCTTCCAGGAGACCTGGTGATATTATATACTGGATAGTTTTAATAACATGATCCTAGAAATTTAGGACTCATAGTTTCTAAGCACTCATTACTGGAATAGTGCACTGCTGTATCTGAGGAGATAGCCTTGATCTTATTATTGACTGTCATATCTTACCTAACACTGTGCCAGGATGTTCATTTTCTTACGATTACCCTTTCGTGTTTCATTTTAAAATAGGTTCAATATTTTAAACTATATGTAGCGAATGGTACAACGTTTCATCTTTATTTCACTGGATTAGAAATTACGATAGACAAACTAACATTCCCCAAAGTTTTCAAGTTCAGTACTAATTCATCAAACCTGTGACAATGTTGCCTTCCCAACAAAAGGCATTTTCCAGATGTGAGTAAGGGTATAGTCTTGAGATTAAATGATTTTCCTTAATTATCTCTGGCAAAGAGAGAAGACTATCTACTAAAGTCGTTAGTCCTCCAGCATGTAGCATAGAAACAGAAAGGCAGACCAAACGTATGCAACATAAAGATTTGAACGACTGTTGTGTTTTTCAAGACCAAGGAATGCAGCTGCAAGGAATGTAGACTCTAGAAGTTGGAAAAGACAAAGAAACTGATGTCTCCCTAGAGCCTCTAGAAAAGGAACACAGCTCAGTTATACTTTAACTGTAGCTCAGTGAGACTTATATCTGGCTCCTGAATGGCAAAATGTGGTAGTACATGTTTCTTGTTTTAAACTGCTTTGTTATGGTAGCAGTAAGAAGCTAATATAGACAAAACCCACATCTTTTCAATATTAGGACATTCCAATTTGCAACAGCATATTTTCTTCTATTTGTATAAATTGTAATCCATATCTTTCAGTAACATTTCGAATTTTCTTTCTATGGATCATGCTCATTTTGATTATTTGCATTTTGAAGTACAAAGTACACATACCACTATATTCCCCCTTCGATGACTGTGTTTCGAAAGCCCATCAAATAAGCAGTCGACATAGCAATTGACTTACTGTTCCTCTCTTTTCAGCTTCTTCACTGGCTACATTCTACCTCATGCCCCCCTGACTGGTTGTACGAACAGCGTGTGCAGTAATTTTGCTCATGATAATAGTTTCTGATAAATTCTAAAGACTTACATGAAAAATACATTGTAGCACTTTAAATTAGTATTACCTCTAGCAAGGAATACTCCTTGATATTTCTCAATGTTTTCTCAAATGTTTTCCTTTATCTCAATGTATATAGACACAGACCATCAGAAATTACTCATTTAACTGATTCTCTGTATTATTTACTTAACTCTAGTAATTCTATTCCTGATATTTATGAAATTTTTTATTCACCCTATTTTCTAATTACAGATATCCTCAGGAATCTGTCAACTATTAACTATAGCACAAGTCTTTCTACATTCACTGTCTTCATACAATTAGTAGATGAATGTTTTCAAAATTGAAGGCTTACTAAGGATTCATTTTCTCCATTTTCCCATAATGCTTCATATCTATTAGACTGTCAATAAACATTTTCTGATTAAATGAAAATATATTGGCAATATATGAGTTGCTAAGTATACCAGTGTTATTGATGAAATAAGAAAATCTTTGTAGAAAGTTATTTTAAAGCTAAAGTAGTATGCTTCATATGAAACATTGCTTTCTGTTTGTTATTAAAGCATTTAGTAAGATGGGAACATTATATAAAATTGATAAGTGCATCAATAGCAGTTAAAGGTTCTGTTAACAAAGTTAGGAAACCAAAACCATAATGTTCCTACTCTGAAGCAGTGGGCATCCATCAAAGATATTTGCATAGGGACTCAGATGCCAGGAGTTGAAATCCTAGGTTTAAGTAGAATGTACAATACTACCGTTTTCTTCTCTTGAGTAAATCAAGATGAAACCTGTTATAAACAGAGGTTGAAGTAATTTTTAAAAATTGATTTCTCCTTGAAGTCCAGCATGACTGACCTCATAAACAGCAGCTAGGGATTAGCCTGCAGGAAGCAGCAATTATATATGAATATAAACTTTGTCACGAGTTAGACATGTGTCAAGTAGCACCTACAACAAATAGAGCAGACTTACTGTTACATTGGGAGACTTCAATATGTTTAAAGTCTTTCATTATTTCAATTCCTATTTTGGGCCTTTGAAAGATAAGACAAATTAAACTGTTGCTGTCCACATGAATCAAGGAACAAAAATCACCCGATTATAAATGAAGGACAGTTTTCAATATTTTATAAATCAAACTATTTTTTTGCAAATTTTAGAAAATTGGGTAATGTAAATAAGGGTTTTGGAAGACTTTGTATCCTACTGAGAGTACCTGAAGACCAGGGCAGGTCTACTTAATTTCCATGTGCAAACAGTATGCTGTGTGATTTTATTTTATTTTATTTTATTTCTTTTTTTGTTTGTTTGTTTGTTTTTTGTTTTTTTTTTTGCTGCACCAGGGAATCGAACTCACAACTTCGCACCTGCCAGTCAGGCAAATAAGCCATTGAGCCAAACTCCTGGCCCTAGTTTTTTGAGGCAGGGTCACACTATGTAGCTCAGCCCGGCCTTGTGTTCACATTGTAGCCCAAGCCGGCCTCGAACTCACAATGCTCCTTGTACCTCAGCCTCCCGAGTGCTGGGATTAAAGGCATGCACCACCACGCCCGGCTGTTCTGTGATTTTAGATTCCAAGTATTTATCAAATTTGCACGTTCACTATCTGTTTCTATGTCACTTCCTCAAGTTCATATACTATGTTTTTAACTACTATGTTCCTTTTATTGACCATTTTGTCTCAGTTTTATTCTACCTAAATTCTTCAACATAACTGCCAGAGCACCCTTTCCAATTGCAAATCTAAGTGCACTATTCTTTAAACTCCTATATTGTCTCCCAATCACTTAGTTAAGGAGTCCAGACTCCCTATTATGCATATGGAGCTCTTGCTACAGGGCTCCTATTTCCCTCTTTAGCCAAGTTCCTTTCTGTGTTCACTGTCAGTTTTTCCTACATACCTGCTGTCTTAAGATTGTAAGTTTTCTGAAGGAAGGTAGTGCATTTGTCTTGTCTATTGCCATACCCTTAATATTTATCCCACTTGGTGACAGAAAGTAGTAGTCATGCATGAATAAATGTAGGCTACAATTCTTTCCTCCAACTGATGAAAGACTATCTGACTATTTCTGCTTCAAAACTCTTACTTTCTCATCCACTTTGATTCATTTTTTTGTTTCAACCTGTGTTCATGTGTGTGTAAGTAAAGGCAGGCAGGAAGGACTAAGGAGAGAACAGGGAATCGGGTACCAGGTGCAGTATATACAATCACCCTATTCTCTGCTATAGATGTCTTTTCAGGTCCAATCCCATGAAGATGATATTTTTATCCTCAACTGAAATTTGGGTGTGAGGATGGTGGCTGAGCATGGAAGGGTTTGGTGTGTTGTACAATCTGAGATAAAAGGAAGGGAACAGAAACCTGCGTTTTTTATTTATTCAAAAGTGAATTAAAGACTATAGATCAGGTACTCAAATTTGAATATCCTCCTAAGATTCTAAAGTGCAAATATTTTCCATGTTTTGTGTTTACTCTTACTTCCTATATACGTATTTTTTGAAAACTTAAAGGCAAAAGTCTCTAAGTTTGACTCTGAAAGATGCTGAGTGAGTGATTGCTGAGACCTAGCATTCTACTCTGTCCCCATGCTTAGGGAAAATAGATACCCATGGGGGCTGAATGTAGACTTCTCTAGAATGAAAAAGAAAAAGGGAGTACATTTAAGCTTACAGAAAGTTAGCAAATGAACAAAATATTCTGGAAATGATAAGTGTCTCAAGGCTTAGCTGACAGTTCTGGGGTTTGTGATGAGTCACCTTTTGTAAAACCTCAAAGAGGCCCTAATGTTTCATTCATGTAAACACCCAGGTTTGTTCAACCAAAAGCTGCCAAGAACTGCTTGGGTCACACTTTGGGTGCCATGATGGATGTCTTGGCCTTGAGTAGTATATATAGAGGCATCTTATCATGAGATCAACTACAGATGACCTGTAGGAGGTGGTTTATAAAAAGGTGTTCAGGCTGAAGGTGAACAGTTGAGAAGCTGCCACAGGAGTCTAGATGATGCCATTGTGGCTTGAACTTGGATAGCAGCACTAGGTATGGAAAAAATGATTGAAAACACAAGATACCTAACATGCAGAATCAGTGGGCTATGATACGGGAGGTGATGGAGCATCACTTCTCATATACTTTCCAAGAAATCTTTTTTCAATGCTGCATTCATGAACATATAGCAGAAACATTCTGTAGAACATATTTTTCAAATCCTACATCTGTAGTAAAATATATGACTGAATGTGACAATACTGGTTGCCATAGAAAAGTATAGGCCATATATATTTTAGATTTCTACCTGTGTTCCTCTTTTCTTGAACATTTCAGTGAAAATGCAAACTGAGAATTAAGTCAAGAAGAGGGTGCCTCAGAAAGGCACCACCTGTCTGCCCACGACCTTGAATAGAGTCATGTGAGAGCATTGTGCTCAATGCTGACATGAGCAGTACACCTCTATGGAAGGGCAGGGGCAGGGGCAGTGTTTCTCACTGTACTGAAAAGTATACTCACTTATGGAAAAGACTTTTTTCTTGACAGTAAGATAAGGAATATTTTGGTTCCTGGCAGACATGTGGGTGAGGGCCTCAGGGCATGTGTTGAGGCTTTACACAGTAGAAGACTTCATGTTCTCCACCAAACAGGAATTTGCATAGTTCTGTGCTTGAGTTTAGGGTCAGGTCACATTCAGAATGAACTTGTGAAGTGCCATTAATGAATTTACCTTTGAAAATAATTATATCATGAGTTTCTTTCCTTGCTCTCCAGAGAGCTGATGCCCCTTCACTGGGGTGGATGAGCAGGACAGACAGGGAGACCTGGCCCTCCCAGAACACAGTGAAGCTGACAAGGTAGGTGCCATTGCTGAAGTCCATCACTTTTCCTGATGCACCAGACTTAAGGCTTAGGGAAGACATCCTGACCCTCAAAAAGTCTCCATCATATTCTTTCCTGCATCCTAGCTGGTCCTTCATCTCCAGCACGGTGTGCAGCTGGTCCCCACTACAGTATGTATCTTGAGGGTTGTGGATGGTGGTCACGCTGTGGGCTGCACTGGTAGCGGTGTTCACATGGGGGAAGGGTCGGAGCAGGATCAGCTGATCCAGTTTCCCTGTAATCTCCCTGATTTTAGCTCACTCTTTGTTGGTGACTTTATCAGGCTCATTGATATTTTGGGGCATGAGGATTTTGTGGAGACATTCCCATTTTGGAGAGAGATAGTTAAGTTTAGAGCCAACCAAAACTGAAATGACAAATATGTGCCATATTATGAAATCAACTTGTTCAGTCATTTTTACTTAGAATTAGTTTAAATTCTTCTTTCCATACTGTCATCAACTTTGAATAAAATTTATATGTTTATGTTTTTACTCCAGTAGTGAATACATAACAATTGTAAATAAATATATTAATTCTAAAAAACAGCTTAGAGAGTATGAATAAGTATTAGACTGATGCTGGTGTGTTTTTCCCTTTTCTGTACACCTTACATCCAATAACCAATTTCTACTAATTCTGCCTATGCATCTTTTTTTACTTATGTCTAATAATCTTTTCATTGTGAACCTATCATAGTGCAAGCCATCATCATTTATTCCCTTATATTGTGATACTCTCTTTAATAGTGAAGATGATCTTCAGACTTCATGAGGACAGTTCTGGCCTCTTTCTCTTTGCTTTTTTCCATTGCAGCTAAACCAGGCTTTAAAAGTGTAAATTATGTCTTAATGGATTAAAGGAAAAGCTTGCAAGATTTTTCACTGTTTCCATCTTCTCTGATTGGAGATTATAGTTGTCAAAAACATTTGTTATATTTCAAAGTTTTTATTTGTCATTAAAATTCAGCAAATGCAGAACCTTAAACATTTTCAAAGCCAGGAAGAAGACAAGGTTAGCTGTCATGAACCGAACATATTAACTGTCCTGAACAATAAAATTTTTAAAAAATATATCCAGAGGTATGAGAATTACAAACTATGTTTAATTTTCTTGTTTGTTTTACTTTTTGTGATCTTGTAATTGTCTACATAGAAAATCAGGATTAGAAAATCATTTGTATTAAGAGATCCAGCTAGGGACTGAACACGAGATAAATTTATAAAATCAATAACATGTATTGACATCAGTAATAATTACTAGAAAATGCAATAGGGGTTAAGCTCTGATCTTGATGAAGGCACATGGTAAGAAAATCATGTTACTGCATAATAAAACATAACTTATTTGTAGAAGAATAAATCATAGAAAAAAATGAAAATACAATGTCAAACTAGATTTGTCAGATCAAGGAATATGTACACCTGGACAAGTTGCAAGTCCTTATTTAATGACACAGAAAATGATGACCTTAAGCAGAGCATTATGGGTTACATGGAAAATAGACTTCTGATTAGATGGGTTGTGGGAAAATGAAAAATGAGGAAGTGAAGACAGTGTTCACAGTCCCTCTGAAATGAGGTGTAAAAGGAGGAAGACCAGAGCTGAAATGGAAGAAAAGGGGCAGAATTGATTAATAATTTCTGACTTAATATGGGTCAGACAGGCAGAGGCTTCAAATCACAGAGCCTTTGTGGAGTTTTGAGAAACTTATCCAGGTAAGTATCAAAAGAGATGACAACATCAGCAGTGCTCTTTGAAGCTTCGTGTTTGAGAACATGACCAGTGTCCTACAAAAGAAAACACAAGAGAAGGAATAATGTGAGAACTGAGTCCCTCTCTGAACCTGTAATATATGAGACTTTGGTCCTCCTGAATTACTCTACACAAAAGGAAAGGGATGATTCTGCAGTGTTACTGCATGAGAAGGGGGAAAGAGTGACAGGAAGAGATGCTGAGGGGGAAAAGAGAGGAGCAGAGTCATGGAGAAAGGAGTAAGATTCTGGGTTTTTAAAAGCTTCCTTTAGTGTGTAAAATGTGAGGCCTCATCTCTGTTCCTTGCCAAATCCTCAGTGAAGTCTAAATTATGTGAAAAACCTTTGTGTGAGTGGAATCACTTGCTAGAACCCACAAATATTCTATTTTTTAGTCTCATCAAAGCAGAGCAAAATTGGATATTTCCATGCAAAATGGAGGGACAGTTTAGAGCTGGTTAACTTTGGAAAGTCCAAGATGATATTTTTTCACAAATATGCAGTACAAAACTGCAATTCATACAAACTACCCTTATTGAACTGTAATTTTCATGCTACAAAAGCATGGTATAGAGCAATATTTGGTTTTGACTGCACATTGGTATTGGTGTTAAAAAGGACAAGGAGATAATCCCAATCTACCACTCAGCAAATTGCATTGTTTGTTTACTTTCTGATCAATAAAATACTGCACTGAAGGAATTAGAGTAATGTGTACCTTGCCAGGCATGGTGGCGCACTCTTGTAATCCCAGCACTCAGGAGGCTGAGGCAGGAGAATCATTGCAAGTTTGAGACCAGCCTGGGCTACAAAGTGAGCTCAAGGCCAGCCTGAACCACATAGTGAGACCCTGTTTCAAAAAGACACACACACACAAACACACACACACACACAAAATGGAATAATGTTTATCTGAGTATTGTTTTCTTGATACTTAGCAGTGACTGATCAACACTATTCTTAAAAACAATTAATTTAAAAGTAATTCTAAAAACAGAGTGCTGCTTTTCAGACCAATGTCAAATTCTACCTACTGAAATTTAATGTTATCTCAGAATGTACAAATAGTATAGCATGTCCAAAAGAGCAAAATAACAGAAGCAATCAGATTCTCTAAGTGCCCAGCATCCAGAAGCTAACCCAGGCTTTGTGACTTTTAAATTAATTTCATAATGTGTAAGTGCAATGTCTAATCTGATTCATTTTTCTTTCTCTGTAATATATATGTTTCTGTAAAACTGAAAAAAACAAAAACCAAGCATGATCAATATTGTGCCTTTATGAACCTTAGGTTCTCAATTTCTTTTTAATAAATTTTTAAGCTTATCTACTTATTCACTTATTTTGTAAAAATTGAATACTCACCCCAAATATGTCTGGTACCATATAATACTCTAGAGATAAACAAAATCAACAAATGAATGAAACAGACATTTATGAGGACTAGAATATGGTGGTAGAAACACCGCAGTCTTGCTATGTATTTGCTCCCATGCTGCTGAGTCATCAGCAGCACCATTCAAACTGAAATTCTCATTATTTCTTTCCTTACAACAATGTCCTCTACTCCCACCAAGTTCTCTGGTAAATGCTGAAGTCCTTACTTATTGTTCAAGTCTGAGCTTGAGTACCACCTGTTCTTTCCTCAATTGTTTTAACTAATATATCCTTCATGTTCCCCTAATCTATTATACATACTTTTGTTATAACTTTTTGTTTTGTTTTGCTATAACACATGTATTATATTGTTTTAACTGTCTGCTCCTTCACTGGGTGGACGAACTTCTAGAGAAGATACCATTACTCAAGAAAACAATAATATCAGATCAAAACTACTTCCCTTATATACTGATATGTGTTCCACAAAATCTTGGTCCTGACAATTAATCAATGCTCTTACGATATCCCTTGTCTAACATTTGGACTGATGTACTACTATAAACTACTGAGAGTGGCTCATTTAAGAGTGGCCGAAGTACTTCTCTGCAAGAAGGAATTTTACTGTTGACAGGGCCTTGGAAATTTACTAATCCCTTACTAGTACTGTAATTATTTTTGCATCTGTTTTCTACTTGGAAATTTTAATCAAGATCACTTTTATTTAAACCAAAAATAATTGCAGTTCCATAATTTTTCTTGGAGCTTTATGGCAGATAATACCCTTTACTCTTAAATCAGTACCTGACCCAGATTCTACTATTGATCTTGAGCTCTGCATATCCAAATGTTTACAGGGTGTCTCCACTTGGCAATCTTCATGGACAGAGATGGGCTGGACCTGGCTTATATTTTCTAATGAGACCTACTCTGCCTATCTCTCCCCAGTTCAAATAGGGCATGATAGACCAATGAGCATTATGGAAATAGCAAACGATGCAAACAGGTCATTTTCTTGGAGAGCAGATTTATCAATAGACTCCTGCTAATAGATTCTTAAAATCAACCTGTTCAATGAGAGCCTTTTCTTTGCTCAGAGTTTTCTACCTTTTTCTTTTTAATCAGGAATCACCAGTCAGATCCTGGTCGTTATCTTTGAATTGCTTGTCTCCTATGGTCATATCCTGTTATCTTCAGACATGATTGGCAAAGCGCAGAGACTGCTACTGCTGTTCCTTCCCTCTCTAGTAACAGGTGGTGTGTGGGTGTCTAGTTACACGTTGTTTCCAGGACTTCACGGTTGCTTGGTGTCCATTATTTGAAAAGGAGTATAGACAGATGCAGCATGTGTTCATCTACTCCAGTCTCGCTGTCTTCTTCCTAACTGCTGCAAACTAAATACGGCAGCAGCCTCGTTTTGACCACACACATGATGACCAAATCCTGGACGAGGAAATTTTTAGAGCTTCTTTATTACATGGGCCCCTTTGGCCAACTGATGAAACCTCTATAACTTTAAAATAATGTTTTAAAATATGTAAAATCATAGAGGAAAGGAGAAAAGGAGGAAGGGAGAGATTATAGGTATATACATATATACAAGGCAGATAACTATACTCCTAATCTGTGTAAATTCATCAATAAGAACTGTTTGTGCTTTTATTGATTGTTTGATCATTTTATCCATGCCTAAATCTTGTAATCTGAACAACTACTTCTAAGATAATAATATGCAATATATTAATTAGCATTGATTTCCAACCATTTTTTAGAATTCTGTATCATTTCTTTTTTTATTTTGTTTTTAAAATAAAACAATTTAAATAAGTAAAATCGCATACACAGAAGGTAACAAGAATTAGTCTTGCTCAGTCACCTTAATCAGCATTTCAAATAGCCAAATTTTTCATATAGTCAAATAGCAGTTCTTTATTACCACATAAAATATCAATATTTAGTAGGCAGATCTTATATTAACAATAATTCCAGAGCATTGATAAGGATGAATGAATGGTATTTTGAGAATCTTCAATAATTGTTGTGATGTAAAAAACATCTGTGATTCAAATTGTTGACTCAGGCACAGGTACTGCTAAAACTACCATGTTTTATTGTTACCATTCATGGCTCAAGTGATTGCTGAACTTCTCTTAGAGGCCAGTGAAAATAAAAATGTATTTTTTCCCACTCTTATACAGAAATGTACTCATTCTATCCTTGGGCTCATTTGGGGTAATCAGCCCAACATTATGGCTAGAGGCAGAGGATGACAGATATTCTAAAATTCCTAGTTTCCTGGATGGTATCAAGAGGCCAAAACTAACTGGACTTACACATGAGATAGAAATACACACCTATGTTGTTCTCTGTTTCAGTCATCACATTTAGGGGTCTTTTTTCCCCTCATAGTCATTCTTTCTTG
>RJWM01045384.1:0-12753 GCA_004363535.1 Dasyprocta punctata | reverse complement strand
AGCCAAATCAGCAGGTTAGGCAGTCTCCTTATCTGTTTTCAACAGTGTCTCTATAATGACACCTGAATCCTTAAATGAACTGCCTTTTATTTTTCCAGACATTTGCGTTTGTCCTCACACCCTATGTTTCCAAGAGAACCCAATAAGCTGGTCCCCGCTTGCACCTTAAATCTTGGAGTATGCAGTCTGGACACAGCTACGACTGCTGAAAGTGTGGTACAGAAAGCCAAGGGTCACAAACCCTGCCCTGTAGATAACCCTGGATGCTCTATTTCATATCCAAATGGGGCTGAGTGCCTGCTGTCCCAGGGAAGTCCTAAACCTAAACTGTGGGTGGTTCTCAGCAGGATGCCTGAGAGTTGGCAGTCAAGGCAGGTGCCCTGGTCTGTTAGCTTTGGACACAATCTAGCCACTGCACCCCTTCATCTCTCCATTGTCAAGCAGGGGAGGAGACCGAGAGAGAGCCGCCACATGACCTTTTACAGCCACGCGTGTTAGGAGTTCAATATGCTCAGGCGACCGGCACTGTCAGTGCTTACAGTGAAAAGGCTCAGCTGTGGCCCTGGAGACTTGTTGTTCCCTCCACCTGCCTGGAAAGTGGCAGAAACAGTGGAGAAGGGGATTTCTGATTGCTGCACCCCAGGAAGGAGACACTAAGTGCTCAGTGGCTGACGCAGGGCTTCGCAGGGCTTCTGGTACCTCCTGCCATCCCCCTGCAGCCCGAGGATAGGAACCAGCACTCCCGTCGGGCTGATGAACCCTCGACAGGATCATTAACTTACTCATCCCCAACAGGATCATTAGCTTACTCGGAGTCCTACAGTTAAAAAACGACAGACCCAGAATTTGACTCCCAAAGCATCTTGTGTCCTTAACTACTACCCCACACTGCCCTTCCTTCCGCCTCCACAGGAAGAAAGGGAGAAGGGTGGGACATCCGAATGTACAGGACTCGGCTGTGCAGGAAGGTGAAAATGTACAGACACCAAGGGTGCCATGCTACATGCATTTCCCCTCCAGCTGTGTTTCCCACGCAGAATTCCCCAGGCAATGCTGCATCCCGCAAACGTCCCAGAGGCAAGAATTCTTAGCTTGTTTACTGAGTCCCCTGGGCCAGGGGGTGGTGAGCTGGGTACAAAAGCAGGATAAAGGTAAACTTTCTGCATGTGAGAACCACTCCCCCCCCCCAAGGAGCTGTGTCACACTGTATGTCACCGTCATCAAAGGGGCTGTGCATAAACCTGAAAAACCAAACGGACCTGTCTGTAGGTGTCACTTATATCACAAGGCTACAGGTGCCTTTATTGCCACCATCTGCGGTCTGCCGGGGCCAGGAGCGCCTGCCTTCCCTTACCTTTCAAGCCTTCTCTCTGGACCCAGCCACCCTTTCCTCACGTAAGCACTTGGGTTTTTTTTTCCCCCTTCTTCTGGATGAATTGCCTGGGACATCAGAGCTCAGAGGCTGGACCTAGGGGCTGAGTGCGTGCGTCAGGCTCCAGCCTGTGCTGGGACCTGCTGAGGCAGCCACTGTGCATCGGGAGCCGCGGGACTCAGATCCGACTGCCGGCCTGAGACAGAGGACTCCTCGGCCACGTGGCCATCCGCCCCCTCCTCTCCGGTCCCCACTTCCTCTGAACATAGGACCCACTCAGCCTCTCCACTCTGCGCCCTTCCCAAAGCCCTCTTAACTTATCTGGAGCTGTTTTTAGGAAGGGAAGCTGGATTTTACACTGAAACACATTCGGTTTCAAGGGACAGTCCCCCACCTCCACCCCTTCCCCTGACTTCATCTTTCAAATCCCCCTGGCCTGCTCACTACTCTGCACCCCAGCTCCCTTGATAGAGACAACTGTCTTACAGATTCGGGCATTTTCAGGAATTTGTCTGTACAAAACAGTTTCAGAGAATCCCATTTTTCCCTCTCCTGCCCCGTTAGAATAGAACGTGTCCAGAAAAACAGAGATTGGGGTTTTTTCCACTCTATTCCCTGCAGTTGTACGTGGGGGTTCCTGTAGGGTTGCCCCCTGCTGGCAGAAATTGGTAACACATGCTCCCTCCTGAATCGGGGGTCCCAATCTCCATGGGCCTGTCAAGAATTCAGAAACTGGAAATGCGGTCCCGGGTCATTAGATAAAACTTCTTGGTTTAACAGATGAGGGAATCGATGCCCCAAACGTCTCGGTGGCTTAAGAAGATGGGTTTGTGTTTTTGTGTGGTCTAAAGAGCCGGGAAAATGTCTCGTTTGAAATCTCAATTCTTCTTTTTCTTGGTGTTGTTTGCAAGAATGTTTTTCCATGATTCCCGGTATGCTTGGTAGGAGTTTTCAGTTTAGTTGTCTTCTCTTCTCGAAAGTTGCCAAGTAGGTATGTTAACTATGGTTGACTTTTCTTCTGGGACAGGAATAGAAGATAGATATATATAGATAAACCTAGATATATATTGCAGGAATCGAAGATATATATATTGCATGAATAGAAGGTGTATTTATATTTTGAGGATTAGGTGTTAAAATTTTATTCAAGGACAGTCATGAATGTGTATATAGCACACTGGTATGGAAAAGCAATCTAGAATTTTAGTAGGCTAAGTAGTAAATACACACCATCTCCCTTACCTGGTGATTGGCCGAGGAAAGATTTAACTCTCCAAGTATTTAATCCAAAACTGTGAACTTTTTGCTTTGAAGCCCACAGAAAACTGTATGGGCTTTTGCTGCACCTTCAGAAAAACAACTAAAAACAATAATCAACCAAACGCCCTAAGCAATCTCAAGAGAAATGAGGAATCTCTTGACAGGAGGTCAGCAAATTGGTTCTCGCAGCTGCTGTGGTTTCTCCCAGGGCAAACACTCCAACACCCAACCCACAGTCCATCTTTAGCGCAAGTGTTGAGCTGCTCCATTGCCTTTTCCTCAAGCAGCCCTTCTCGGGGAGGCTAAAGGGTGGGACACTGACCTTGCCTTGCCCAGAGTTCAGGACCAGTGGACATTCAGGTGTCATGGAGGCTGTGAGGATGGAAAATATTTCTCTTCCCAGTGATACTACCCAATGATGAGACTGAAGAAAACCCTCCTTGACCCCCTTCATCTGAACTTTGTATCCAAGCGGCCATGTTCTGCCCAGTGATGATTTACATGTAAACAGGCAATGTGTAGGTGCTTCATTGGGTAGATTTTTGGTCACATGCCCAGAGTGAAGTCGATGATCTTTGCCAGGGTCAGGGAGGAATTTTCCTCCTCTGGCAAACTGGCCAAGGCTGGGTGATTTTCTCCTTTGCCTCTCTCTGGAAGGTTGAGCAGAGGAGTCTGGTTGCTCCCACTATGGGCGCCGCACCTGTTACTGCTGCGTCTGGTTGGTGTAGGGGTGAGGAGCACCCAGGCCTGGCCATCTGACTGGGTGGTGCCTCTGCGTGTGCACGCGGTTGTGAGCTGGCTCTGAGAAGGTTTGGAAAAGCAGCATTGGAGGCATCCGGGGACTCCGGCGTCCGCGCCATTGCTGCCTCACTCCCAAAGGTACTTGCAGCCAGCCTTTTTCATGCGCGGAGGGGAGCTCGCCTGAATCCTCACCTTGTATTCATTGCATCTAATCCTTTCTTACTTAACGGGTGGCTATTCATCTTGGGGAAACTGAGTTCAACAGCTATGGGTCTGCTGGTGGGCAGCGTACGCGTTTGAGATGTCTAAAGCAGCCAGCTTCAGCTATCCTGAAATTCCTGAACCAGACTGAGGTATACAATAATGGGCATAGGAGGTCAGGAGGAAAAGAGAATCAGAAATGTTTTCAGAACCGTGGGTTTAATCTGTGGTTGTACTGGTTGGATTTTAATCCAATTTGGTAAGCCTGCTGGACCACAGTATCCAAATACGATCAATGCATGTGCGCATGTATGCGCATTCACAGATACAGTTGTGTTGGCCAATCAGGTGGGCGCCTGCAGAAGATCACAGAGCTAGGGCCGACTGCATCATCCATCTTGTCAGTGTCCTTGTCTAGTAGGCGAGGAACTGGAGTTTGGAGAGGTGCAAAGGCGGAACCATCTCTCCATGGTCAGGGCTTTTTCCATGATCACAAGCCAGTCAGCCCCTCAAAAGTGAAGAGTGTGGCTAGACCAGCAGGCCAAAGGAGACTCTTGTCCTGTGCAGACGCTAGGTCCATCTAACCCAGGCTTCTGAATCCTTTTATTATCTCCCCAACAGAGGACTTTTTTCATTATCACCCCCATGGCAGTGGGAATGGCTGGCCTAACCCGAGGCTGGCTTTACCACTTGCCAGGCCTCGCTGAGAAATGAGACCTCACACCATGCTCCTTCCTGCCCGCCCTGCTCACCCGGGTGAAAGAAATATTTCAGAGCCCCAATGTCCAATTACTGCAAGGACCTTAGTGGTCCTAGAGAAGAGGGGCTGCCACACACAAGAGAGCCATTATTCCTAAACGTGTGCACCTAGTGCTTGCTGGCTAAGTGGCCAGGGTCTTTTGTGGCATACCCAGAGTTAATGACACCCCCTCCAATTGCAATTGCAAAACAAAAAGAGGAAGAAGAAGAAGGGAGAGAAGAAGGAGGAGAAGGAGGAGGAGGAGGAGAAGAAAGAGAAGGAGAAGGAGGGGGAGAGAAAGAAAGAAAGAAAGAAAGAAAGAAAGAAAGAAAGAAAGAAAGAGAAAGAAAGAAAGAAAGAAAGAGAGAGAGAAGAGAGAAAGAGAAAGAAAGAAAGAAAGAAAGAAAGAAAGAGAGAAGAAAGAGAGAAAGAGAAAGAAAGAAAGAAAGAAAGAAAGGAAGGAAGGAAGGAAGGAAGGAAGGAAGGAAGGAAGGAAGGGAGAGAAAGAAAGAAAGAACTTCTGCTGCTTTCATTAAAGTTATTTCTTAGCTGGGCATGGTGGCACACTCCTGTAATTCCAGCACTTGGGAGGTTGAGGCAGGAGAATCGTTTGCAAGTTTCAGACCAGCCTGGGTTACAAAGTGAGCACAAGGCCAATCTGAACTGCAGAGTGAGACCCTGTCTCAGAAAGACAAAAAAAAAAAAGAGAGAGATTTTTTTCCATAACGCAAAGAAATAATCATGGAAGGAAAATGGCATGTCGTGCACCCAAGATTGCCCTTTAAGAAAACCCTAATGAGGGCTGGGAGTTTGGCTCAGTGGCTTAAGTGTCTGTCTGGAAGGTGTGAGGCTGTGAGTTCAATCCCCAGTGCCACAAAAAAAAAAAAAAATCCAACAGAAAAGCCTAATGGAGATAATTTGCCATAGAAGGAATTACCAAAGGGAATCAGATACAACTTCATGTGATGCTCTGGAGAGATTACAGATCAAGTGAGTGGGTTGATGTAAATAAATATCATTAAAGGTTGTACTCTATTGATCAAAAAATTCCTAATTTTTATATGATTAAAGTCAATTTTCTAATGACTTTTTAAAACTGCCAATGACTTTTGAGAGTCATTCATCAAGCATCTATGAGAAAAGTCTTGTTTTATATTTGAGAACTCTCCAATTGCCACTGAAGACCCAGAAACTGTGTTCTGCTTTTTTTTCCATTTAGGGTTCACCTTTTCTTTCTCCAGTTCAGTGAGGGTCGTGTCAGAGGACCCAGAAGGAGTGAGGATATTTTTATCCTTAGTTCTCACTTAGATAAACCTTTCTGAAGTCCAGTCCAGAAAGCACAAAAGGTCTTGGACTTCAGGGTCGTTTGCCTCCCTCATGGCTTCCCACCCCATCCTTCTTCATCCTGCCCTCCATCATCCCTCACGCCCCACCCCACTCTGGATATAAAAGCAGCTGAGCCTTGAGAAGATCAGAGCCCAAACCCAGGCAGCCTTGACTTCTGCTGGATAGGCGCCCAGGGGAGATCTGGGGCCGTGATAATAGACTGGGCCCATTAACCCTGTGCTGGCATCCAAAAGAGGGCAGGTCTGGGGACTCATGGGTACTGGTCCAGAAAGACTGTTCAAGGATGAGAATTCAGACACTGGTTTTTATGCTTGTCCTCAGTGCAATTCTCAGGCACATGGCATGGTGGTACTGGTGGTACTGGGTGAGTAGATTCATCAACAAGGAGTTGGTCTTTGGTTCCAGAATCACACAGTTCCTGCCCCACTTAGTATCTCTGTGTCACAAAGTGTACTTGAGATGCAACTGTGTCCTTCAGAAGGAAGGCAGATAGACCAAGAGTCAGAAAACGTAGGACCTCCCTCCAGTTTAACTCTACTGTCTGTTGAGCAAGTTACACAAATTCCCAGAGCCTTGATGTCCTTCCCTGAAAGTGGCAGAGAGATTAGACCAACTCAGTGATTTCCATCGTAGTACTCACATCTCTGGTAAGATCCTATCTCATTCTGTTCAGCGGTTGGCAAACTCTTTCTCAAAGGACCAGATAGGAAATAGTTTACCAAAAAACAAAATCAAGGATGTTGTGTAGGTACTTATTTTGAAATGTAATCATTTTTGGTTGCAGGAGATACAAAGGTAGGTGGTAGACTGGATTTGGCCTGAGGATGTGGTTTGATAATCCCTGATTTAAGTAGTACACGGATGAACATTCTCCATTTAAATGCTAATATATGTATTTTTTTCATGCACCTTAAAAGAATACCAACTGTCCCTTTATACTGATGTTATATAGGCTTTCTTTTAAAATAAATACATTAGTGTTAAAACAAAAAGGTAGTTGATTTTGAAAATGTTCTAAGTGAATAAAGACGTTTGGGAGGATATGGGTTGAATGAAATTATCATGGTGGTAGGCAAATGACTGAAGTTTGAAAGACATTGGATGGGATGATGGATAAGCCCTAGCCATCTTAAAATTCCACCTTTTAATATCCCAGGATGTGGAATCTAGTCTTCGCCTTGATGTTTACCAGCGATGTAGTCCTAAGCCTCACTATCCTCATTATCCATAAGGGAAGAACTGGCTTATCTATCATTTCTAGAAAAAAAGAACTTAAGAAAACTGGTGTTTCAATCTGCCAAACATGGATTTTTTTTTTAATTTGAATTAAGCGAATACGGAATGCAGCAAAGAGGTAGGAAGCAGCAGAGGTGAGGTCCACAGGAGCAGGGCTACACCCAAGGAGAAATATGAGTCGATTCCCTTCCGACACCTTCCCAGCTCGCTCCCAGAGTCCCCACCCCTGCCACGGGGTGGGTGGGGAGCAGAACCCAACACTCGGATCCCGAGCTTGGAAACAGACAAACCTGAGCAGCCACCCAGACTCCGTTGCCTGCTGGCTGGGTGATTTTGCATTTGTTACCTGGAGCCTCTGTTCCTCGTCTACACAATGGAACCATTTGCAGTACCTATCTCAGAGCGGTTGTTCTGAGAATCCCATGAATAGTGAAGTTAAGTACTACAGCGGAGCCCCGAGTGTAGTGTTTGTGGCACACTCCCTTCTCCCAATCCTTCAGCCCAGCGGAGCTGCAGAATTCAGAATTCCTCAGGTGTTAGGAAGGCAAAATACAAAAACCCCCTCAAGGTCTAGGACTGCTTTAAGACCTCAGTAGCTCTGCAGTGTATCATATGAATACTCATTAAGTAAAACCAATAAGACATAACTAAATTTAAAAACCTGTGTAACATATATTGTTATGTATTGTTATATATATGTCATTCGTATCTATGTGTTACTGTTATATATGTGTAATGTACACATATACATACATAAAACTGTGTGTAGAATGATATGACATCAATTTAGGACTGTTGGCTGGGAAATACGTGTATGCACCAAACACACAAACTTTCAGTTTTCTTGCCATTTTCAGCAGCATGTTGTCAGTTGTCATATGTCAGCTATCAGAGAGTCAGATGGAGCAGATAGGAAAACTAAATAAAGGGGCAGGGTTGCAGACCAAGACCCTCCATACTCAAACTCCAACTCTCCAGCTTTCTGGTTGTGTTGCTTAAGCAACTGCCTCAGCCTCTCTGCGTTGGTTTGTTCATCTATGAAGTGGGGAGAGACGGGATGTGGTAAAGGTTAAATAATACCCTTTCTGGAGTGGCTGAAGCTACCATTATTGAAAACCAAGGGTTGCCCTGCTGGGGACACCCACCCAGCGCAGCTTCCAGAAGCCCACACAACATCTCCTTCACAGCCTCTCTGTTATTACAGGGTGATGTTGGACTCAGTGACACACAGCACCTTCCTGCCCAACCCATCCTTCTGTGACCCCCTGATGTCGTGGACAGATCTGTTCAGCAACGAAGAGTATTACCCTGCCTTTGAGCATCAGACAGGTGTGTACATCCAAGGGCAGACGGTGAGGGCTGGGGCAGGAGGTGCTGGCCTTGGCTGGACAACAGGCCATGTTGGGGCCTGGAAATGCCAGTGTTCAGAGTCTTGGGAAAGCCCAGGTGGAAGGCAGAGCAACCTCTTGCTGGAAGGAAGGCTCTGGAATCCTCATCCTAACTTCTTCCTAGAGCTATGTAAACTATGCAGCCTGGCCCAAAGCAAGAACTCATTAAGCATGAGTCCCCTCGCAGTTCCTCCCGCTCTTCCTCCCTCTGGGTCTCAGCAGCAGGTTTTATCCACCTGAGAAGGAAGCTTGGGGTCTTATGCAAATCTCATGCCAGAGGCAGGCCAGCTCAACTTTGTTTCAGAAACCCTCCAAGGGCCTCTGTCTCTGAGTGTTTGGATGACTGCACATCCCAGCAGAGCTGGGTGGCTGCTGGCATGACAAACTCACACTGCACAGGCAGTGATACAAGCACCCATCAGGCCATCAGTCCCCACTGAGCCTTAACCCTGAACACCCCAGCCAGGAGCAGTCCAAGCCAGTGAGCAGGCAGTGTCGGGGAGGAGCTGAGCCTTCAGGGTCACTGTGCAGCATCCACCACCAGGGAAGCCCCTGCCTGCCTCAGGGGCCGGAAGCCAGGGCTGCACACACGGAACTGAGGACTTACCTACATCCCCTGCATTCCATGCACACACTCATCCACACATGCACACCCGAAATCTCTCGTACTCACTCAAGACATCTCATTACATTCAGATTTGAATCGTTTGGATACATGGTATAGTTTTCCACGGGGCCTAAGAAGATCCTGAAATTTGGCTGATAGATTAAATCTGAAAGAGTAGAATGGAAGCTATTGGATCCCTGGTCCTGTATGTGTCTCATCATTGTGGGGCCCCAGTTCCCATCCCTCTCTCTACACAGGCATAAAGCCAGCCCTCACTCAGCCCAGACCTGTCATTGTGAGAGCCCCCTTCCTGCCTGGTGTCCTGGGTGGCAGCTAAGATGGCAGGGGGAGAGAAAACAGCCTCAATCATCTGTCCCCTTGATGCCCAGACATTGGGAGCAGCAGCTGCTATAGTTGTCAAGAACTCAGGGTATGGATTTGGGTGTCCTAAATGTTTGTTGTTTCAACATTTATTATCTGCACCATCCTAAACTCTCATAGCCTTGTCATCTCATCTGGTAGTGGGATAATGCCTCCCTGGTAGCGTTGTTATGAGACTGAAATGTGTTAATAAATGGAAAGTGTTTGGGACATGGTCTGGCCTGGTTCATGGCCAGCACACACAGGTGTTTACAAAACTGGAGGGTTAGTTCCAGGAGAGTGTGATGAAAAGTTATAGAGTTGACTGGTGTCAGCGGTTGTTGGTCAATGCGAATGTATTTAATGTCACTAAACTCTAAAGTTACAGTATATTTTATCACTATTTTTAAAAATGAAGAATTAGCAGGAATGATCACCAATGCATTGCTGGTATGACTTAAATCTGAGCAGGTCTCGGATTCTCAGGTGCAGCTTTCTCTCAGCTGAGGCGTCTGCGTTTCCATCAGTATAATGAGAGGTGGGACCAGGTCATTACAAGGATTCCTTCCAGAAGCTTCTCTGGATACTGCATCATGCATTATCACAAACCACTGCAATATCTCCCACCACCACTGAGAGAATAGAAATTTCCACTGGGGTGTGAGCCAAAGAAAATATCCTTCAGGAGTAATATGGGTTCCTGACATTCCCTGAGAGATGAGCTTCGTTTTTTACTTACCACCTAGTCCTCTAGAATTCAGAAGGTAGATTATCTCTGACCTAAAGGTCAAAGTTGGGCATGAAAGCTTAGTCTTGACTGAGCGCCTTGCTCACAGCTGCCTGGGCACCAGGTGAACTTTAGGAGTCCCACTGACAGTTCTTCTCATCTTTTTCTGACAAAGACATTGCCACCCACAGAGATGATCCTTGGTCTGAGTTTCCACAAAAGCCCTCTCTGCCAGGAATATGTCAGGGAGTCATGTTTGCCCTGGGCATCTCTCTGCAAACGTTCATTGCTTAGTGGCCAAATATCCCTGAGGCATCTTTACCCAGCTTCTCTCTCACCTTGCAGGAATTGCCATCTTGAATTCAGAGCTTGCCTTAGGGACTATCCTCATGGCACCTGCCTGATCCAGTGTAGCTCTCAGTACTGACACTGCCACTACCAGCCACGTCTTTTCCAGCAAGTTCGTTTGAAATATATTTTCCCTTGTGGAAACAATATCCATCTCCTAGGCTAAGAGGGTATGATGAAATTTTGTATCTAAGGTGTTTAACCAGGTACCTGGTACATGGCAAATGCACATGTAGCCAGGAACACTCCACAGTCCCAGACAGATGAAAAAGCAGCTTCCTTTCTCCTCTTGTATTTTTCATATTGAACAAAAGTAACATGGATCTCTAATGCATCTCTCCCAAGTTTTGGCAGTGTAGATACTTTGAGACTAAAGAGAAAGAAAACAGAAGAAATAATGTGCCCTCTAGACAAAGGACCTATAAGAGAGGGCAGGCAGGAATGGTCAGTGTGTTGAGGACAACTGACTGTTTTCCAAAATTTTCAAAATGTCTGCAGCAGTGTTGCTGAAGCTGTATCCTCTCGGCCACAAAGGGTGCTGACCCGCTCTTTGAAGCAGGACTTGTGCTTGGCCCTACTGCAGGCTAGAAGGGGGACAATCACAGATAGTAAAATACTTTAGGATTTCATTCATTCACCCTGACATTGACTTGGTCTTCTCAAAATAGAGTGGTGGGACTGCATGTCTTTCACTTGCATACAACATTTAAAAAAAAAAATCTTTCTCCAATCAAGTTCTAGTTACCAAGGCTCTGAGGAATCATTATGTATTTGGCCTCACTCCTGCTTCCTGGAGATCTATCCTGGGCCTCTACTTCCCCACACACCTCTCTTGATGGCCAGTGGCCACGCCAACATGGGATTTTGGAATCCTGTTTATACTTTGTCTACAGCAGAAGCTTCTAGATTAGGGCAACTCTGGAGGGTCCCCACTGGTGGAAGCTGAGAAACCCACATTTAGCTCTCCACCCTACTCTTACCTTCAAGTCATTTCCTCCACTTTAATTCAGAAGACAGTACAGCTTAATTGGTATTCAGGTTTTGCCACAAGAACTAGAATACCTCTACAAGGTATGATCAAAAACTACAGTGAATGTTTTAATTTATTACAGTAAAAGAAGCATTGCCATTAATCCTGCTGAAAGTCTTCCCTTTACTTCAAACACACTTAGCCCATTGCTCTTGCCACTTTCTGAAGCAGTTCTGGGAGTCCTCTTCCATGAGTGTCTTTGGTTGTGTTGTTGAAGCTGCCTCCATGTCCTGAATCAATTTGAAATGTTCACCTTTTGATTTTGCCTTTGGGGAAGAGACAGAAGTCACTTGGTCCAGATCCAGTGAATAAGGTGAATAAGGAAATATTGTCGTTTTTACACGCCTGCCTTTCTGTTCGATGGGACTCAGCAGCAATATTCACTATATTTTTTGTCACACATCATACAGACACTTATGAAAGAGGACTTCCAGAACTGCTTCAGAAAATGGCAAGAGCAATAAAATAGTGTATTCAAAGTGAGGAAGAATATTTTGAGGGGAACTAATGGCAAAGTGTCTTTTACTGTGATAATTCTTTTTATTTAAACACACACTGTGTCTTCATGACCAGTCCTTGTATATGACCTCTTTTTAGCTCTGCTCCTTACCCACTATGTGACCTTGAAAAGGGTCAACTTCTCAGGCCATATTTTTTTTTAAGAGGGGCAACGTAAGATCTCAAAGCATATATTGAGGATAACGTGAGAAACCAAAGGGTTTAGGGTGGTGACTGAAACATACAAAATATTCAATAAATATATTAGCCATTATTGCCCCATGAGAAATTTTATTTGGCTGGATGCAGTGATGTGTGCTTGTCATCCCACCTGCTTGGGAGGTTGGGGAAGAAAGATTGCAAGTTCAAGGCCAGCCTAGACAACTTAGCAAGACCCTGTCTAAAAATAAAGTAAAAATTCCTGGGGACGTAGCTCAGTGTAGAACACTTACCCAGCATACGTGAAGCCCTGGGTTCAATCTCCAGTCGTACAGAGGGAAAAGGAGAGGGAGAGAAAGGGAGTATTTGAAGAAAGAGCTATTCAAAAATTTTAAAAAGTGCAAAGCCAATTATCTTAGGAATTAATATCCAGAAAATCAGGGAGAGAAGTATTTGGATACAAAGTGTCCTTTTCTAAGCAAGATGCTTAGATGCTGGTTGTAGTCGTGTGAGGGTGTCAAGCAGATACAGTGGGAAGAGTCTAAGAATTTCTAAATGAAAACCAGACACACACACACAAAGTCATGTGACACTCTGAGCTGAGCCCTGGGGCAGCAGCCACAGTCCAGGGGCTCTCAGTATCGACCACTTCTGGTTGCACATATTTGAGCTTCCTAGGTAGCCGTGGCCACAAGACCACTCAAAGCCTGGCTTTCTCTGCCCCTCTGAACCCCACACTC
>RJWM01045383.1:0-12829 GCA_004363535.1 Dasyprocta punctata | reverse complement strand
ATGGTGACTGTAATGAAAGACATGCTTAGTGATTCTAGAGCAGATATAAATTAAAAAATAGAGGAGCTCAGGAAAATGATGGAAACCATGAATTCCCACCATAGGAAATAAATGAAATCCAGAAAACAGATTCAAGCAGATATCCAAGAGTAGAAACTCCAGTAGAATAAACCAATGTGAGGGCAGAATTTCAGATAAGAGAATACAGACTTGTGGTTAGCAACGAGGAAAAGGAAGATTTCTTAAAAATAGTAAGGAACCACAAGAAATGAACGCAGTAGCTGCTAGACGAAGCAAAGAAGACTAACATAAGATTGACTGGGGTCAATGAAAAAGCAGGAGATAGCAAAAATGATATTAAAAACCTGTTTACAGACATCATGGCAGAAAACTTCCCTGGCAGTGAAAAAGAATCTGACATACAGATAAGTGAGGGATATAGAACTTTGATTAGCCACGATCAAAAAAAAAGAATCCTCAGTAAGGTATATAATAGTCAAGATTACAAAAATTCAACACCAGCACAGAATATTAAAAGCTGTTAGAGAAAAGGAACAAATCACCTAGAAAGGAAAGCCCATCAGAATCACAGCTGAGTTCTCAACAGAAGCCCTCAAGTTGAGGAGAGCTTGAAGTACTGAAAACCCTAAAAGAACACAATCTCCAACCCAGATTGATGTACCCTGGAAAACTATCTTTCAAAATTGGAGAAATAACATAATTCCATGACAAATAATTCCTGAGAAAATTCATGAGCACCAAACCAGCACTCCAAAATATTCTGAAGGACATTCTAGAAAGAGATAACACGGACTACAATTCCATGAACCCCAATAGAATGACTCCACCAGGCGAGGCAAACAAACAGAAGGGAAAAAAGGAAGCAAACAACAGGAAAATAACATGAAGGTTAAGTCAATACATGTTATAACTATCAATGTTAATGGTCTCAATTCACCAACCAAACACACAGGCAGACTGGATCAAGAAGCAAGATCCAATAATATGCTACATACAAGAAACACATTTAATTCAAAAAGAAATTTACAGACTGAAAGTCAAAGGATAGAAAACAATATTCCATGCAACAGGAACCTGGAAAAAAGCAGAGGTTGCTATCCTATTTGCAGACAAAGTGGATTTCAAGCCAAGACTGATGAAGAGACACAAAGAAGTCACTACATCCTTGTAAAGGGAACAATCCAAGAGGAAGAGATAACTATATAAATATATATGCAACAAATACCAGTGCACCCAACTATAAAACACAAATATTAATGGACATGAAAAATCAAATAAGCACTTAATATAACTATAATGTGGGATCTCAATACCTCACTGTCACAAACAGATGAGTGACACAAAAAATCAACAATAAAATATAACTGAACCAAACTTTTGAAGAAATGGATTTAGTAGATGTCTACAGAGAGTTCTACCCCACAACATCAGAATACACATTCTTCTCAGCTGTACAGGGAATGTTATCCAAAATAGACCATGTACTAGCTCATAGAACATGTTTAAGTAACAGCAAAGAAATTGAAATTACTCCATGCATATTATCAGACCATAGTGCATGAAACTGGAACTCAATGGCAAAAGAAACCACAAGAACTTCATAAACACATGGAAATTAAATAACACCCTCTTCAACAACCAGTGGGTCACAGGTGAAATTAAAGAAGAAATTAGACAGTTTCTACAACTAACCAATAATATTCTACTATACCAGAACTTATGGGATACAATAAAAGCAATCCCATGAGGGAAATTTACAGCAATGAATATCCATATCAGGAAAACAGAAAGAGCTCAAATAAACAACTTAGTGTTGAACTTTAAGCTTCTAGAAAAAGAAGAGCAGGTCAAGCCCAAAGCTTGTACGAGGGAGGACATTATATAGATCAGAGCTGAAATTAATGCAATGGAGACTAAGAAAACAATACGAAGAATCAATGAACTGAAGAGTTGGTTCTTTGAAAGATTAAATAAAATTGACAGAACCTTACTAACCTCATCAAAAAAGGAAAGAAAAGACTCAAATCTACATAATTAGAAATGAAAAGTGTGAAATCACAATGCAGAAATCCAAAAGATCATCTATACAGAAATCCAAAAAATTATCTATATACCCACTTTGAGAACTTGTATTCCAGTAAGCTGGAAAATGCAGACGAAATGGAAAGATTTCTAGATGCATATGAATTACCAAAGCTGAATCAAGATCATATAAAAATCCTAAATAGCCGGGCGTGGTGGCGCACGCCTTTAATCCCAGCACTCGGGAGGCTGAGGTAGGTGGAGCGTTGTGAGTTCGAGGCCAGCCTGGGCTACAACGCGAGTGCAAGGCCGGCCTGAGCTACACAGTGCGACCCTGCCTCAAAAAACCAGGGCCGGGAGTTTGGCTCAGCGGCTTGCGGGCCTGTCAGGCAGGCGCGAGGTTGTGAGCTCGATCACCGGTGCCACAAAAAAAAAAAAAAAAAAAAAAAAAATCCTAAATAAAGCAGTATCAGTCCATAAAATTGAAGATGTAATTAAAAGCCCACCAACAAAGAAAAGCCCAGGCCCTGACAGATTCACTGCTGAATTGTTGTTTTTTTCTTTTTGTCATTATTTTTGTTGTTATTGTTGTCGCTGCTGCTGCTGCTGCTGTTGTTGTTTTGAGACAGGGTATTGCTATGCAGTTGAGGCTGGCCTTGAACTCACTTTGTAGTACAGGCTGGACTTGAACTCAGTGATCCTGTCTCGGCCTTCCAAGCGCTGGATTACAGGTGTGGGCCACCACGCCTGGCTACACTGCTGAATTCCACAAGAAATTTATTTTTATTTATTTATTCATTTATTCATTTATTCACTCATTCTTGTGTGTCTTTGAGGCAGGGTCTCACTATGCAGTTTAGGCTGGTCTTCACTTATTTTGTAGCCAAAGCTGGCCTCAAACTCACAACGATCCTCCTGCCTCAGCCTCCTAAGTGCTGGGATTACAGGTGTATGCTACCATGCCCAGCATTTATAAGAAGTTGAGAGAAGACCTAACATCACTACTTCTCAAACTCTTTAATGAAATTAAAAGGAAAGTAACACTCCCAAAGTCATTCCTGGAAGCAAGCATTACCCTGATACCAAAACCAGAGACAAACCCAACTAAGAAAGACAACTACAAGTCAATCTCCCCAATGAATACAGACCCAAAAATCTTCAGTAAGATACTGGCAAACATAATGCAGCAAACCATCAGGGAGATTATACACCAGGACAAAGTAGGATTCATCATAGGACTGCAGGGACGGTTCAACATATGCAAATAAATAAATGTAACACAACATATTAACAGAGCCAAGGACAAAAACCATATGATCACCTCAATAAATGCACTTTTGACAAAGTCCAACACCTATTTATGATAAAAAAAAAACCTACAGAAAATTGGAATAGCTCGTCAATTTATCAAAATCTGGTAAAAGTCATCTATGACAGACCAATAGCCAACATCACACTGAATGGACAGAAACTGAAAACTTTTACTCTAAAATCAGGAACAAGATGTGGATGTCCACTGTCCCCACTCTCATTCAATGTAGTTCTAGAAACTTTAGCCAGAGCAATTAGATAAGAGAAAGAAATAAAAGGAATAAATGATAGGAAAGAAAGAAGTTAAATTATCATTATTTGTGGATGACACAAAACTCTCCATAGAAGACCCCAAAAACTCCACCAAAGGACTTCTAGATTTAATAAACAAATTCAGTAGAGTAGCTGGATACTAAGTTAGCACTCAAAAAGCTATAGCCTTCCTGTACATGAGTACCAAACTCACTGAACGAGAAATCAAGGAAAAAACACCTTTCACAATAGCAACCAGAAAGTGAAATACCTAGGAATCAAACTAATGAAGAAAGTAAAAGGCTTCCACTTGAAAACTACAGTACGCCACGCTAACTAGCCAGCCTTTCTGGTAAGCCACGCAAGCTGCGCAGATTCCAGGAAGAGACAAATCAGCACCCCTCCCCGCCAAGAATTGGCCATGCTGAGACTGGGCAGACTCAACAAGAAGCTAACTAGCCAGCCTTTCTGGTAAGCTGAGCAAGCCGCATGGATTCCAGGAAGAGAAAAGTCAGATAGCACCTCCCTCGAGCTTACCAGGGCGTGGGCTGAGAATCAAACCCAAACACACACACACACACACACACACACACACCCTTCTCCCAGAAGCAACCCACTGGTTCAGAGGACAGGTTGAGTTGATAGTAACTAAGGTACATAAA
Source organism: Dasyprocta punctata (assembly GCA_004363535.1). Lineage (NCBI taxonomy): Eukaryota > Metazoa > Chordata > Mammalia > Rodentia > Dasyproctidae > Dasyprocta > Dasyprocta punctata. The sequence goes on along the minus strand of RJWM01045383.1, from coordinate 8,561 downwards.
GCAGCTAAATGTTTGTTTTAAATCTGATGACATGAGCAGCTATTTGAAAGATAACAAGACATATTATGGTAGCCATTTTGAATTTACTAGTGGCTTGTTTTGAAGTCCTTTAATGCATTCACTGTTTTCAATTTATTGTTTCTATTCTATTCTATTCTGTTCGATTTTTACTATGTCCGAAAATATGTGCAGCTATTTTGAAGACAACAAAAGGTAAATTATGGTAACTATTGTTGGTTTCGTAAGGTTTTGAAGTCCTGTATCACTTATGCTGGTTTATTTATTTATTTAAGAGAAACAAAGACATAAGAAAGACAAAAAACAAAGAAGACAATCGACTAGAGTAAATGCACAACAGTAACATTATAGGTTTATAAAACAGGATGATAGAAACTTGACAATGGTTGCAATATTGCATATCGTTATCTTCAAAATGGTTGTTCATGTTAACAGATATAGTCATGTAAAATTGATCTAATCTATTGAGTATTAACCGTTCTTTCTCAATAATAATTAATACATTCAGCAGTATGTTCGTTTTAGTTATCTTACACATACATTTATACAGATTTATATCTTTTCCTTTTCCCTTCCCTCTTTCCCCCTTTTCCCTTCCCAATTACTTTTGCTTTTTAAGCAAATTTGTACCCTTACATAGTAATTATTGTAGATTTTGGATCATATATACTTTTTCAGTTTCTTATACTAGGGAGACAATACAGTATTTACACATATGGGTTTGATTTATCTCACTTATGAGTATGGTATCAAGTTGTGTCCATTTACTTATAAAAGTCTCAATGCAATCTTTCTTGATAGCTGAGTAGTACTCCATTGTATAAAAATACCACATCTTTTTTATCCATTCTTTGATTGATGGGCTATTTTTGATTGATTTTATTCTTTTTTATTTCCCTTGGTTTTATCCTCTTTAAAATAAAATAAAATAATTTTTTTAATGTCAAAAAATTTAAAAATAAAAAATAAATAAGTAAATGCTTGCATTGTTTGGTTGATTTTACAGGCCTGGGACCAGTGGTCTGAGCCTCTCTTGAGAGGATAACAGAACACAATATAGCAAATTTGGGGTTTCCTTCTATCTTGTCTTTGAAATCCAATATTGTTCTCACTGTTTTGCTTTGTTCTGATTGTTTTGCCTTATTCAATATTCTGTTTTGATTGGTTATATTCTGCTTTGTTTTTGGTTTGATTCTGCTATGCCTGATGGAATGGACAACTACTGTGAAGATAACAAGATATACTATAGTAGCTAATGTTGTTTTCCTAGTATCCTGCTTTGAAGTTCTGTACCAGTTTTACTGCTTTGCTTTGATTGGCTTTGTTCTGTTTTGTTTTGTTGGATTCTACTATCTTTAAAATAAAAAATTTTTAAAAAAAAGAAAACTACAGTACTCTGAAAAAGAAGATTGACAAGGATATCAGAAAATGGGAAAATATCCCTTGTTCTTGGGTAGGAAGAATGAATACAGTAAAAATGGCCATACTTGCAAAATTGTTATGTAGATTATGCAATTCTGATCAAAATTCCAACAGCAAATCTCACAGAATTAGAGATAACAATCCTAAAATTCATTTAGAACCAGAAGAGACCTAGAATAGCAAAGGCAATTCTTGGCAACAAAGGCAAGACAGGGGCCATCACAATCCCAGACTTGAAATTATACTACAAAGCTAGTATGATAAAAACAGCATGGCAGTGGCAAAGTTAAAACAGACCCAAGGGTCAACAGAACAGATTAGAAGATGCAGAAACAACTCCAGGCATATTTAGCCACCTTATCTTTGACAAAGTTACCAAACACATACACTGGAAGAAAGAAGGGCTCTTTAATAAATGGTGCTGAAAAAACTGGCTCTCTACATGTCCAAGATTATAATTAGACCATATCTTTCACCATGTACTAAACCTGAGATAGAAATGGCTCAAAGACCTAAATATTAAAACAGAAACATTAAGTCTACTGGAAGATAGAATAGGTAAAACTCTTGGAGACATCAGTGTAGGCAAAGATTTTATAAACAAAACCTCAATTGCACAGGAACTATCAAGAAGAGTCAACAACTGGGATTTCATCATATTAAAACACTTTTGCAAAGCAAAATAAACAGTTAAGAGACAACCCATAGTGTGGGGAAAAATTCTTGCCAGCTGTTCCTCAGAGAAAGGATTACTATCTAGACTATTGTTGCAGTTTGTTTAAATGTCCCCACAAAGCTTCATGCAGTCATAGGAGGTGGGCCTTTCTAGGGCAGCCGAGTCTAGCGTTTGTGATTGGTTCACTATCTAGCACTTAGATTGGCAGTGTAAGTGCTGTACCCGCTCAAGGACAGAGTCAGCATACAATATAAAGGAGGGAAAGAGGCAAGCCTTCCCCTTTTGCCCTTTTCACTCTTGTCATTTGTGGTGGCCATAAACATTTTCCCCTTAGCTATGCCACCCTACCTTGGAGCCAGCTGAGTATGGACTGAAACCTCCAAAAACTAAGGTAAATAAACCTTTCCATCCTTCATTTTGGGCATCAGGTATTTTGTCTCAGCAACAAGAGAAAAGTAACCAAGAAAACTATATAAAGAACTCAAAAAAACAGACACCCCCCCCCAACAAATGTAAAGACCCAATCTAAAAACAGGCACCTGAGATGAATACACATTTCTCAGATGAAGACGTACAAACAGAAAATAAATATATGAAAAAATGTTCAAATCACTGGTCATTTGAGATAGACAAATTAAAACAACTCTGAGATTCCATCCTACCCCAGAAAGAATGGCCATTATTAAGAAATCAACCAATAACAAATGCTGGCGGGGCTGTGAGGAAAAAGAAATCCTTCTCCACTGTTGGTGGGAGTGCAGACTGGTGCAACCACTGTGGAAATCAGTTGTGAGATCTTTCAAAAAACTAGGACTAGAGGTTCCATTTTACCCAGGTATTCCCCTTTTTAGTATCTTCTCAAAAGAATTAAAAGCATCATACCACAGCAATATATGCACACTCATGTTTAAAGCGGCACATTTTGTAATAGTCAGACATTGGAAACAGCTCAAATGCCCATTAGCTGGTGAAAGAATAAAGAAGACATGGTTTTTTTATACAATGGATCACTGATCTGCCATAAAGAAGGATAAGCTCAAGACATTTCTAAGTAAATGGATATACTTTGAGACCATACTCTTAAGTAAAATAAATCTGACACATGTGTAAATATCACATTGTTTCTCTGGTGTGAGAAACCAAAAGTGTAAATAAGGACCAAAATGTATGTTAGGTATTGTGAAATAGAAAGAAAATGTTCAAATGGTGAGGGGAAGAAAAGTAGGGGGAAGGGAAAGGAAAAAAGGAAAAAGGAAAAAAAAAAAGGAAAAAAGGAAAAACTGGAAACAAAAGTTTTGAAATAAGGAGAGAAAGGGGTTGAAGGGAGGGTAGGGGAATGGGGAAAAAAAGACCCAAGTTGTATCAGGTATAAGGTACACATTCTCTATGGTGAATGTGATCATTATATATACCTAAAATGTACCAATAAAATCTGGAAAAAAATGTTTTTCAGGCCCATTAGTACAGTACAGCACTGCAAAAAACAAAAACAAAAACAAAAAACAAAAAAACCCACTTTTTTTTCAACTTATAATCACATCAGATTACTTCATTAGTTTTTTTGTTGTTGTTGTTGCTGTTTTGAGACAGGGATATTGCTAATTAGTTCAGGTTGGCCTTGAATGCACTGTGTAGCCAGACTGGCCTCAAACTCACAGCAATCCTCCTGCCTCAGCCTCCCAAGTGCTGGGATTACAGGAGTGCACCACCATGCCTGGCACTGCATTAGATTTTTAAGCATATTTATAGTTAGAAACCCATGATATAAAATTGGGCATGGTGGTGCATGCCTACAATTCCAGCACTTGGGAGACTGAGTCAGAAGGACTCCAAGTTCAATGTCAGCCTGAGTTACACGGGAGTTTAAGGTCACCCAGAACTACATAAACTGTGAGACTGTCTCAAAACAAACAAGCCAATGAAGAAGAATGAGACGGAGAAGAAGAGGAAGAAGGAGAAGAGGAAGAGGAGGAAGAGGAAGAAAAAGAGAAAAAGGAGCAGCAGCAGCAGCAGCCACTGCCACCCATGATTTACCAAACTGTAGTGGTACATACTTGTAATTCAACCACTCTGGGAGGCTAAAACGGAAGGATTAGGCCAGCTGTGGTGGCACACGCCTTTAATCCCAGCACTTGAGGTAGGTGGAGCATTGTGAGCTCGAGGCCGGCCTGGGCTACACCATGAGCAAGGCCAGCATGAACTACATAGTGCAACCCTGCCTCAAAAAAAATAGGGCGGGGAGTTTGGCTCAGTGGCTTAAGTGCCTACTTGGCAGGCACAAATTTGTGAGTTTGATCCCTGGTACCAACAAAAATAAATAAAACAAGGATTACAAGTTCAAGACCAGCCCTGGCACCTAAGTAAGACCTTTTCTCAAAAAATGTTTTCTAGCCAGGTGAGATGGCGCACACCTATAATTCCTATACTTGGGAGGCTGAGGTAGGAAGACTATTATGAGTTTGAGACCAGTCTGGGCTACAAAGTGAGCTCAAGGCTGGCCTGAACTGCATAGCGAGACCCTGTCTCAAAAAGACAAAAACAAAAAAAGTTTTTTAAAAATTGTAAAGGGCTAAGGATGTATCTTAGTATAAAGATAGGCCCTGGGCTCAATTCCCAGTGCTGCCCACACACATGCACATGCACACACACAAGTTCATAATTTAATGTGCAGTATAACAAAATACAAGAGAAGAGAATTACCTTTTCTATTGTTCTAATTTACTCCCAAGATAACAGGAATAAGTATGCTGGTTAATAAATTTTCAAAGAAGCTAGAGCATTTAGGTTATCAGAGGTTTTAGATTTTTCTTTTTCTTGGAAGTACTGGGGATTGAATTCAGGGCCTTACAAATTCTGGGCAAGTCCTCCACCCTTAAGCTACATCCCCAGCTCTTTTTTATTATTTATTTTGAGACACAGTCTGAGTTGTTCACACTGGCCTTGAACTGCCAATCTTCCAGCTTCAGCCTTTCAAGTAGCTGGGATTACAAGTATATACCACTGAACCTGTTTTTTGTTTTATTTGTCATTTTTAAGAACAGTCCAAAAGGGCCAGGGGTTTAGCTCAGCGGTACAAGTGCCTGCCTGGCAAGCATGAGGCTGTAAGTTCCATCTCCAGTACAAAAAACAAAACAAACAAACAAACAAACAAAAAAGTCCAAAATACTGCTACTATTTTCTTATAGTAACCTTGAAACCTTACTACTATAAAGTACTGTAAAGTATTACTGAGCTCTTACCCTTTGTGCTGGCTGATTCTGTGTACCGGGTCCCTCTGGCTTTCCTACCACAAAGCCTCTTCCTGTAGGTGCTGCTCTTCCCAGACCCAAGTTTAAAGGTCTAGGAGCTTGTGGCCAACATCCTGGCATCCGCACACACTGCGATGGGTAGACAGGAGCAGGGCCCCTGAATGATGGGCGGACAGGATCCATTGAAAAATCTATAGAAGACAGGTGTTGAACCTGTCCTGATTAAATACCTGCAGGCAATTTTGAAAAATTAGATTCCCAAGTATTTTCCTTTTCATTCATGAAAGACAAACTCACAAAGCATTAAAAAAGTTATTTTGCCTGTGATATGATCAACCTTCTATAACATCTTCACTTTAAAAGCTTTTATTTGAGCCTGAAAAATTCTAAACACCCTCCATTATAATCCCCTTAGAGGTGCAAGCCCTCTAATTTCCTCAGAAAACTACATTTTCTACCTAAATAGCCTATCAGAGAATGAGTCCTATAAATTAACCACCTGTTGTAGAGGGAAGTAATTTTATAAATGGGGATGATTTTGGTTAATAAACAAGGGCTAAGGATATAGCTCAGAGGCACAGTGCCTGCCTGGCAAGCTCGAAGTCCTGAGTTTGATTTATGGTACAAAACAACAACAACAACAAAACAAGTTTATAGTTAACTTGTCAACAAATACTTATAGGTGTTTTGCCTCTCCTATACCACAATCCTATTTTTTCCCAAGTCTATAATTGCATTAAACTCACCACCTTAATCTCTTTCATTGCCTTTCTGAATCTATATACAAATCCTTTCTATGAAACTCTTCTTCCAAACTCCAACAGGACAAGTCTCTAGGGTACGGAGCCATTCACTTTCAGTCCACAATATTTTCTGGGTCTCCCAGGTTCCATTTAATTAACATCTTCTCTCCCAAAGGTAACTAGGGATTAGTCTCTCCTCTAACTGCAATCTCTCAAATCTAAGACTTACAAGGCCTCTTCAAAATTACTTTAAAATTACCTACAAATTTCAAGACTCCCAATCTAAGGGGCTCCTCTCATTGTCTTGACCAGTTCTCTGAAGAACTTTTTTTTTTTTTCATGTTTAGGATTCAGGGCCTTGGGTTTGCTAAATATGAGCTCTACCACTGAGCTACTTCCTTGGCTCCTATTATTTTATTTTTGAGACCAGGGTCTTCCTGAATTCCTAGACTGCCCATGAACTTACGAACTTCTTGCTTTAGCCTCCCTAGTAGCTGAGACTACAGGCATGTGCCACCACTCCTGACAAAGAATCTTTCTTAACTAAAAAATAAGCCTGTTCTTAACTTTTGAAAACCTGTCTGCAACATAGTAGTAGCCACAAAGAAATCAGGCCGTGCATATGAAGAAAATAACACACAACTCCTAAATCAGTTTTATAGGTAGTTTTGAATTAGTCTACCCTCTTTTATGCTATAAGGCTTGGCCATGTCTCCCTTCTCAAGGCTACAGAGCTTTCCCCTTTCATTGATAAAATTTTCTTTCTTTCTTTCTTTTCCTTCTTCTTCTTCTTTTTTTTTTTTTTTAAGTGAGCCTGAACTCTTCCATCTCTGCAGGCCCCCACAAGAATTCATATCAGTTTGCCTAATTAGTACAAGGGGTGATAAAAAAAAAAATACAGTATGCTTAAGGGCTTTATTCCATTAAAAAAAAACTGCCAAGAACAATGGAATAAGTGTGACTTTTAATTGTAATGAGATTTGTAAACAGTCACCAAATTTTCCAAACACTGCATCTGGAACCCTGTGGTTTCTAGCTCTTTCCCAAAGTCAAAATAACCATGGAAGGTGAACATTTGGAATTGATTCAAGCCATGAGGCAGCCACAATAGCTTAACTAAAGACACTACTCCAGAAACTGGCAAGACTGCTTCAGAACTGGCCAGAACGCCTTCAGAAAGCGGCAAGACAATGCGACAAGTGTAATGGAAGTCAACGGGAGTACCCAGGGAGGATTCATGGCAATGTGTCTTTTACTGTAATTTTTTTTTCCATTTTAGTGGTCTTGTTTTGTTTTTTAAGGCAGGGTCTTGCTATGTAGTACAGGCTGGCCTTGAACTTGCTTGTCTAGCCCAGACTGGCCTCCAACTCACGGTGCTCCTCCTGCCTCAGTCCCGTGACCGCTGGGATTACAGGCATGAGGCACCGCACATTGCTTTTATTGTATTTTTTTTTAAATTAAATATTTGCCGTATTTTTCCCTGAGAGGTGGTGTAACACCCACCAGACACAGGATTTCTGGAATCTTCTTTCTCAGCCCTTCCCATGCCCTCACCATCACTTCTACAGATTTGGGACCCTCCCTCCATAGACTTCCACATTTCGTCAGTCAGTAGCCTCACTTACCTGAAAAGATGCGGTTCCACAGGGCAGGGTCTTCCTTCCCCTCAAACCTGCGCGGCGGCGCGCTGACTGGATGTGGAGCCTCTGAAGGGAAACTCCACCCTCCGCTGCCACTTGCTCCCCTCAGCAAGGTCCCGTGTGACTCGCACGTGCAGGCCTCCAATAACGACTTCCGGCGCTGGCTCCGCCCACCCAACCCCCTGGGGGCGGGGCCTGAGTGGGCGCGGCGAGGCACGCCCTTGCGGGAACGCACACCCAGACTGCCCTGCCCTGGTCATCTTGGCCTCCTGGCTGTAAACACAGGAGTCCGGGCCTCTGCCCAGGCTCACAGGCTCGACAGTGTCTTCAGAAAAGACTGCGCTTAACCCGCCATGCAGAAAGCCCCACCTACAGGCCAGATGCCAGTTTCTGGTCCTGTTGGCCCCTGGAAATGAAGCCCATTGGCCAGGTCCCCTGCGAGGGGATTTATTAGGTAAGCACATAGGATCCAAGGCAGAAGACTCCACAATGGCCATCCGTAGGATCAGACATAAAGAATCCACAATGGCTGTCTGTACTGGAAATCCGGAGGATCCAGCAGCTGCTCAGTTCAAGAAGATGGAAGCCTCAGAACAGGAGAGATCAAACATGAAACGCTAGTCTAAGGTCAAAGGCCTGGAAGCTCCCTGCAGTCACTGGTCCAAGTCAGTCTGCATTAGAAAGCTGGAGAAACTGAGGACCAACATTCAAAGGCAACAGTTAAGATTGGAGCTCTTCCAAAATGGAGAAACTTCCTTCTTCTTTCCCTTTTTAGTCCAGCCTGGGTACCAGCCTATTGGTTGGTACTACACAC
>RJWM01045382.1:0-12833 GCA_004363535.1 Dasyprocta punctata | reverse complement strand
AGAATTAAAGAACAGGTATACTAATGCATGAAAGTAAAATTGAAATCTCTGTCAATACAGCTTGCCATGCACATTAATACCAGGGCCAACACCTTGGGATAGGGCATATTGCTATCCTGCACTCTCAAACTCTCCCAGGAAGATAATTTTTCTTTAAAAGAATATCCACAATCCAGATGCAGGCACTGACATTCTCTTTTCTGTGTACATTATTTTTCATACTCAGCTCTTGTTTTGTTTTCTCTGACATTATGGAAGAAAATTAATGGAATGGAATAAATTAAGAGCCTTGGTATTTTGTCATCTTAGCTGCTCAGTTCATTAAATTGATACCTTGGGGAGATCAGAAGGTGCTTGCTGATAACTTCTTCAGAGCAAAGGGCTTTTTATTTGTCTTTGTTTATTTTATGATATATTTACCAGAAAGAATATCATACATTTATGTGCCGCATAAATAATAAACACGATAGCAACATGGTAAGAAATATTTGGGAGGACATGACAACTTTTGAATTAAATGCTGATATTTTGTCCCAAAATATCCAGAGAAACTAAAGTACAGGTCAATTTTACTAGAAGGAGGTACACTAAAAATTTCTGTTTCATTAAGTTTCTGCAATACTTATAATATTGAAAAGAAGTACATGGGAAAATTATAGAAATTGTCTTTTTGGAGTTGTCTGAAACAGCATCTCTGTTAGGAATATTAGGGGTGAACTTTGGAAGATTTTTTGGCGGGTAAGGATGTAGCTAAGTGGTGCAGCACTTGTCTAGGATACATGGGGGCCTTGGTTTTGTGCCCATCCTCAAAAAAAATAGCACTTGCTTGGAATATTTTTCAATGTCTGTTACGACCTTGTGGTGCATGTGTTTACACGTGCGCACATGGACACTTTTCTCTAGAATTAAAGTAACAGTCTTAGCACAGTGGAGACATTCTGCCTGACCTGAGCTTTAAAGTTGTTTTAAAGCTAAATATGATAATTTTGTAGATGAATGGTAATAGAACAATGTTTATACTTCTGATCCAAACAAATTTATTTTCCTTTATATTTCATTTTATTTCTTTTTCCAAATAAGAGATGTGTCAGGAAGAAGAGACTTCGAAGGAATTTTAGGGAAAAGAGTGGATGTCACGTCTTGGTTGCTAAAAATTACCAGCGGAGAGCTCACTAGTCATTCCTTATGTCTTTAGTTTAAAGAAGACAAGCTTCTTGAGGTTGGTAGGTTTAGGAGGAGGGTGCAGAATGGAGGTACAGGCAAAGACTGAAATGGTACTGACAAGAGCTAGAGCAGTTCTGACCACGTGGATGCTACTTTATGTTTCCAACTTGCTAAGGATTGGATCTTGAATGTCCTCTACAGGTCCATATGTTAGAGGCTTGGACTCAAGCCTGTGATATTACAAGAAGGTAGTGAGATCTTTAGCAGGTGTGTTCTACAGGAAGGAAGTTAGGTCATTGAAGGAGTATCCTATATGTGGATACTGGGACCTTGGATTCTTTTCTTCCTCTAGTTTTGCTTCCCAACTGCCAGGAGGTAAACAGACCTCTGTGACCACATGCTCCCACCAGGATGTGCTGCCTCACCACAGACCCATGGCAGCAGGGCCAAGTGACCATGGACTGCAACCTGTGAAACCATGAGCCAAAATAAACCATTCTTCCTTTTAAATTTATTGTATTAGGCAGTTTGTCATAGACTAACACACAATTGCTGCTTATTGTAAGGTTTAACATTTTTAAAATTAAATTCTTAATAGAAGTGTCCTACAAAGTTGACTGTGACTGAGCTGTGTTCTGCTGATCTGGAATGCTGGCTCTTCATTTGACCAATGCTTAATTAATCTTCAAATCCAAGCTCAATACCACATTCTCCAGGAAACTTTATGAGATATTAGGATCTATTTAAATTTTCTAAGTACCCCATTCCTTTCCTTCACAGAAATATATGTACAAAATATATAAGAATATGACAGTATAATTTTATATTAAGATCCTTTTCTTGTTAAAAGTTTCTCATGTTCACTCTCTAGTGAGGCAGGTGCTTGGCAGATGCATCAGTAGGCAACCAATCAATATCTCTGGAGTAAATAAATCTGCGAATAGTTTTTCATTCTCCTCATTTCTAACCAGGCTTCTATAGGCACCATTCCTGACTAGTTTAGGTTCAGAGTTTTCTAGCTCTTCCTTTATTGTCAATGCAATTTAATGTTTAAAGGGGCCAAATAGTGATTTGTTTAATTAAAGAAAAGAGTCATTTGGTTATGTAAGTATTCCATATTTTTTAAGGCTAAATTAAATTTTTTTAAACAAATACTCCCTTTGCAGTGCCAGGGTATTCTTTTCACAACTGCTCAAATCTGTGCATATTTCAATAAAGGGCAATTTCACCTTCTGCCACCCCTCAGCACCGTTTAATGGAACTTGGCAAGATTTGTTTCCTTCTTGCTTTTGGATGGTTACGGGCAGCAGTTCTGTCCTGTTCACCTCTAGATACACAGCAGCTATCAGTCCCCTTGCTGCTGCATGATCCTTCTGCAGTGGAAAGCCCCAGGGGAAAGAAAGGCAGATTAATTAGTGCTAATTACCCTTAAGTGAAGGGATGCCCTCTTAGAATGACAAAATACAATGAAATTCATCACAGTTTGCCCAACTGGTCAAGATCACAGAATTCCACAATCCAGATGTATGCACTGACATTTTCTTTCCTGGGAAACAAAACAAAGTCAGATAACCAAACCAGGAAACCTCTTTGGTTCTGCTATTTCTTCTGGCTACCATCCAGTGACTCTGTTCCAACTCCTCTGCTGCTATTCTCAAGCTTCTCAGAAAGTTGACTATCCAGTTAGAATGGATTAGCTTGAATGTCTGACCGATTTTTTTTTCTTTTGGTACCTGGAAGTGAGTTCATAACCTTGCACTTACCAGGCAGGCATTATACAGCTGAGCCATATCCCTGGCCCTGTCTGACTGATTTTTATCTGAACAGGAGAGGATAATTTTTAGCACACAACAATAAATCTCTTGGTTTCTGGTGTTCATTTGGTGGCTGGATGGCTCTGTGATTCTCATAGAGCCACACGGCTGTCAGAGAATGGAAGCAGCTCCCCAGCTCCCTCATGTTCAAGGCAGGCTGTAGGGGAAACAAGCAGCTTCTCCCTTCTTCCTTAGTCAGGAGAAAGAAAGGCTCCCAGCCTCCTTTACCTACTTTTGTGTTTCACAGATCAGAGCTGGATTCCATGGCTGCTCCTGCTGGAAAAAATCAATAATAGTTTTTCTAGTCTTCTGTCTGCAGGTGGTAGAAAGTGAATAAGGGGTTTAAGGATGTTTTCTGCACAGGCTCAGAAAGGTCTTTGATAAATTTTGACTGGGACTCTGGTCAGCCAGCTGCACTTTGGTGGTGATCCTCAGCCTTAGGAAATTCTCTCTCCTCTATGAGGTGTCATATTCTCCACCGGAAATTTCCAAAAGATGAGTGGCACAGAATCAGCAAATCACATACATGCATCATAGTTATTCAGCGTATTGGCAGAACATGTGCTATTTTCAGAAGATTATATCATTTTATTTTCCAATGTTTCTCTCCCCATCTACACCAGGACTTTCTTTCCTCCATGGCTCTTTCGCAGGAAGATCCTAGAGTAATAAATAGAAAAGTCTATTCCATGTTGCAGCGCACTTTAAATTTATATAAATAAAACAATATTCAGTAATAATTTCACGGTTTGAGATATTCAAGATAATCATGAAGATGAGATTTTCTTTATTTTTTGAAAAGGTAATATGAGACAGAAGTTCTCTAGATGATCTGAAATACATAGTTTAATCAAAATCTGTTGGTTACAGGTGTCATATGGCTGTAACTCACCATTCCATCACAGCTTCTTGGGTTTAATCATCAATTTATGGCAAATGATCTGTTGTTAACTTCCTATCTGTGGTAACTAAAATCACTGGGTGCCCCTGCCAGTCAAGGAGACTCACATTTCCTTTCATCAGTGAAAAGAAAAATATGAAAGAATGGCCTTGGTAATTCAATGTGCAGTGGCACCTTGGTTCATGAACTCAATTTTCTCCATGTTTCTCGTTGCAAACTGAACTGGATGTGAACCAAATCAAATTTCCCCATAAAGATAACAATGAACCTAATCATTGAATTTGATTCAATTCTCATCCAACTCAGTTGGCCATCAGAATCATGAAAAGCATTGCTTGTGAACAGAGGTACCACCTCTATAAAGTTATATGGTGTGTTAATCTTTCACATGAAATAAGATACAAAATATGCAATCTTCCTAAAATTGTGATTAGGTGAGGAAATTGATTGAACTGAGCTATTCAAAGATTTTTTTCATTTGTGCATAATTAATAGTAAAAGCATTGTGGATTCTGAACAAATTTTTGAAATTCATTTATTTGATAGCGCTGATTTGACCTCTTAGAAAGCACCCAGCAGACAGGAGGGTTTTCGTTTATCTTTTTGATTGGGCTGGGCAATCACTCATGCATAAACTGTCTTTCTGACTCACTCCATACACTTTCTCTTTTGCATTGAAATGCTCTCTCCATTTTTTTCAGTTGTCATCAAATGTCCATGCTCCCTGATCCATAAATATGAATATAAATATAAATATGATCATTTAGAGGCCAAGGTGTAAGTAGAATATATAGCAAAGCAAACCTGACACGTATTTAATGATGTGTATAATTGCCATTGGGCTGCATAATAATTGGGAATAAATGGTAAGCTACTCATGTCTTAACAAGGGGAAATATATTTATATAGCATTGTTATATTTAGCAAAGGAAAGATGTAGGAAGTAGTGAGGCTGAGAAGAGGAACAAGAATTCAGATCTTTTCCCTGTCAAATGTAGATGGAATATTCCCTTGTTTCTTTCTCATAGCATCAGCTCTGATTTAAGGAGTGGCATCCAGCATCTCAGCATCTTTCCTAAATTGATTTTCTTAGGTTTTATATGAAGTAACAGCAATCTGAGCTAGGGCTTCTCAAGCACTTCAACATGGATCTCCTGTTGATCATTTTAGAAAGGAAAACAAAACAAAACAAACAAAAACAAACCTCATTCAAGGGTTAGGGTGCCAAACAACTATTGATGGAGTAAGTAGGAAAGGAAAAGTTCTACGTATCTCATTATTTTGACTAAGACCTCGAGAAGCAGTGACCCTTTATGGCCATATGTGGAAAACTCACAGAATTAGTGTCTCTATCTTTGAAGGCTACAGATTATCGGTTGGGGCATGGGAAACGAGGTGATCATGGTAGTAGGTCTCCCATAGTGACTCAGTAGGCAGAATTCTACCATTGCCCCCAGATTCTTGCCCTGTCCCCCATGTATATGACCTGGTTAGTCCCTTCCTTTTTAATGAAGGAAAAACTCATGAATCTGTCAGGCTACTGCTCTTGCAATTAAATTATAAGGCAAAGGTAAAGAAATTTTGCAGCTGTGATTAAGGTCCCTACTCGGTTGGTTTTGTGTTGATTCGAAGGGAAACTTTCTTGAGCGGGCCTGACCTAATCGGATCAGAATGAAGGAGGAGATTCTCCTCTTGGCTTTGAGAAAATGAACTCTGTGCTTTGAGACATCATGTGTGTAGGACGTGAGGAAAGCCCTAGGAGTGAAGAGCAACCCTGCCAAGAACCAGCCAGAAAATGGGGACCAAAGTGGAGCACCCCGGGAAGTTAAACTCTGCCAACAAGTTGAGTGAGCCTGGGAGAGGTCCTCGGGCTCCACTCAGCTCCTGCAGCCTCGTGGGCGCCTTGACTGCTACCCTGTGAGACTCCAAATGCAAGGACACAGTTAAGCTGTGCCTGGATTTTTGACTTCTAGGAAGTGTGTGAAAATTAAAGGTTGCTGTGTTAGGCCACTGGGTTTGTTATACTAACATAGAAAACTAATAGATTTAGCCTCGTTTATTTATACTTTTTACAAACATTTATTAGACACTTATCATGTCTCCAACCCTGGGAATCCTTCTTGCACTTGGATAAGCAGAAAATATTGAGCTTCCGCGTGTAACTGATTGGATTTTCACGAGCCTTCATGAGCTGAAGTGACAGAGGGAAAATGTTAAACTTGTCAATTAAAGTCAGTTCTGCTCCCGTTTTACAAGTCTCGCTTCACATCAGTGTTCAGTCAGCTTGAAGTCCAGCTTCGCCGGGAACATTTTCACACCTCCTACCCATCTCCAGTTTGCTCTCAGATTGGCGCATTCTGTCGGGAGCAGGGGCCTTCCAGTGCCCTCACTGTGGTGGAGAAGACAGGCTCTTAAATCTATGGCCCCTCCCTGGCCTCAGCTGTGAAGTGCGTGGCCCGAGTTGCTCTCTGAAAGGTCCCCTCTGGCAAAAGACAGGCCCTGTACCTGATCATCTTGAGATGCCTGCTGCTGACCTGGTGTAGGTCATGGCCCCATCTCGACTCACTCAGGCTGGGCCTTAGTTACTTCCCGGCTCACCCAGCCTCACTGTGGCCCCTGTTCTGAACCTCTTCCATTTGTCTCTGGCTTGGATGCTCGATCTCAATTTTTTTGCCCAAATAGGTCCTGTGTACCACAGAACCAATGGTTCTAACTCAGTTTTTAGCCCTAGCCCCTCTAGCATGCCCTCCATCTCTGTGTTTCTGGGTCTCCCCCAACCTGAGACAGCGGGAATCCAGCCTTTCCTCTGCCGGATCACACCCTGCCACTGAATTTTGATGACTCCCAACCTCACCACCCATTGCTGCCAGGATGCAAGACAGTGTCTTTCCAGAATCCTAGACGTGAAGAAGGGCAGAGCCCCGTGCCCTCAGGGACCCTAATGACTTCCCTGCCTCAATCCTCCCAACCTAGATAGAGCCCCCAAAGAACACAGACTTAGTCACACACAGCTCATCCCCTTCCTCCCCTCCCTCCAACCCCTTCAGTTAATACAATCCTTTGAGGCTGAAGGGAACAAAATTTGACATTATTTCTCCTATTATCCCAGAAATTCCTGAGTACTGAGGTCACAAAGGGAGGGTGTCAATTCCCCAATTCCTTAGCAGTCTTGAAGGGTAAAAAGCAGTAGGGAAAGATGAGTTGGTTAATAAGAAAATCTAAACTGGAAGGTATTTCAAAAGCATTATATCCAGTTACAAGCCCCTGTAATAAAACTTCCCTAGTTGCATGGTATTTGCTCTTAGATACTATTTTCTCCTTGCCCACAGGGAAGAAGCAAAATCTTTGTCTTGAATTTACTTTCTTTATTTTTCTTTAAATTCAAATTAATTTTAACTGATACATAAAAATTAGGCATATGGGGTGCCATGTGACTTTCTGTGTAGGTGCACATTGTTATGAATCTGTGTTTTCATTTGCCCTTAGTTCTAACTAAAGACAGTAGCTGTGTCGGACACCCATTCCAGACCCAGATTTACCTCCATGTTCTCTTCGGTGTTGCCCCTGTGGCTCAGGAAGTAAACGACTAATGAGAGAAGTTAATGCTCTTGAGATGAGAAGGACTTCACTTGTTATCTTTGTGGTCCGCTCAAGGTTTGCTTTAGATTTAGTTGCTGTAAAAATGTTTTCTGACCTAAGTAGGTATAAAGATCCAATCTCCATTCAAAATGTGGCGTTTATCATGCAGCGTTTGTAACTACGCGTCAGAGTTGTGAGAACAGCTTCCCTCTCCTGGACGAGGTTAAGCTGTTTCAAAGCTGCCCTGTCCCTTCCTTTCTTCAGACTCTTCACAGTCTCTAAGTAGTTTTCCGCCATTGTCTTGGCATAAAGATTGTCCAGCTCTCAAATTTTCACCTGGCTTTCTGTCGCTTCTTGTGGTGACAATCCGTGTCCTCACAGGTGCTTAAGGATCTCAGTTACACTCTTCAGTGCTGACACCTTGCAGTTTTTGTCACTCAGATGCAGAAGGAAAATGTGGTTTATTGGTTGTTCAATAAGTGTCCTGCTTTTCCTCAACTTGGTGTGAAGCAATCACTTGATAGTAGTACACAATGTCCTCATGAAATGCACATTTCCTCCTATTTCCACATTGCTTTGGTACAAAAGGACAGCTGTGTGTTCAGAGGGATGATGTGCTTTGACAATGGAGGGAACCTTGGGTCTGTGTGGCACTTCATAAACAATAAACACAATAACAACACATAAAGTGTCTGTACACACGAAAGTATAATGCAATATTTATGAATATATTGACATGTATTTATCCACTCCATCATCTATAATCTATCAATCATCTATCTATCTATCTATCTATCTATTCATCCGTCTCTATCTATCCACTCAAACAATGCTTTTTATTGTTAATAAAGTCCTTCAAAAAAGGTGCCCTGGCTTTTCTCCCCACGGAGGACCTACAGCGCCACCTCCTGGTGATCCAGAGGCATGTATTCCTAAACTCCTGGTCCATTTCCTTACTCAGGTTGATCAGGACCCGGTCATTTTTTCTGCTGCGTTTTCCGGCCTTGGGCTCAGTGGTTTTGTGGATCCTTCTAACTCAGCTTCCTCCTCCTGCCCAGCCCCAGACACCCCTACAAATCCAGCATAAACTGGGCTCTTTCTTCCTTTTCTAGTCTAGATTTACCTGTCATTACAACTTCTTCTGTTAGGCAAGCAGTAATCTGAATCCTAAGTGCTTGGTTGTGGATTTGCTAAAGAATTAAAAAATAAATACTGTCCTTGAACTGCACTGTATTATTGCAAGAACCCCTTTTTGAATGTGAGGAAATAAAAATCGGTTCTCTCTCCATTTTTATTGTAAAAATCTTAGTGTCATCTCTCCCCTTCTAGTGGGCAGCAGGACGCCTCAACCGGGCAGAGACAGAGTCAGGCTCACAGAAATGCGACAGGCAGTGTTTTCAAGGTAGCTATGAGATACACCGAGCGCCAGCAGTGAAGGAAGTGGGGCGGTTCCGGCCCAGTGGAGGGACAGGTATTATACAACTAGACACGCAGCGTGAGTCGGTAGCACAGGCTCTGGAGGTGAAGGATGCGGTGGAAGGAAAGGGTCTGAAGGTGACGGTGCTGCGGACAGGCTTAGCCGGGGGCCTGGAGAAAGAGCTCCGTGCGGCTGTAACGGAGACACACGGAGGAGAAGGCGCTGGTCAGAGACGGAAGAATGGCAGGTGCGTCAGCTCCACACGGTGGGGTGGTGCGGGAGCCTACAGTAGCTCCCATCCCATGACGAGCAAGAGCTGAAGTCCTTCTATCACCTAACGCTGTGCTGCGGTACAGCTCCCCATCTCAACTCTGACCTAGTGCTCCGGGGCCCCTTATCTTGCTGACTTTGTTGTCTACTTCTTTGCTGTTTATCTCCTCTGGAATAGTATGTTTGACCCCTGTTGTTCATCAAGCACTAGGTGAGCTTCTACCCCAGGGCCTTGGCATGTATCACCTTCCCTGGCTGGAAGTCTCATTTGCCAGGCAGTGGCAAGGACCACACTGCAAGTCTTTAAGTTCTGGCTTGGAATGCAGGCTTCTTGGAAGCACCACCTTGACCACCTAGGGCTTTCATGTTTTGTGTCAGTCTTCTCTGCTTTTATTTTTCTTGGTACTATCACTATCTAATGTATATAACTCTTACTCTTGTATCTTATTTATCGCCTTTCCTTTAGGTAAGGTAAGCTAAGGGGTAAGGGTAGGGAGTTTCATCATTTTATTTGATATTCTAACTTAAAAACTGAAAGACTGCCTGGCACATAGTAAGCATTCAATAACTGTTGAATGGATGAATGACACGTATTTTGGTTTTTAGTAGAGCTGATTTCTCTTGTCCCCTACCTCACGGTAATTCTATGTCGATTCTTTTGCACGCTCTCCTGAGCTTACCCTGACCCCTATCATCCCAGCGTCTCTGTTTCAGATTCTCCACCAATCGGCAGCAGCTTGTGACCTTTCGGCTGATGTTTCCATTTCTGTTCCTTCCTTCATGCCTTTAGTGAAGATTTACGAGGCATTTATTAAGGGACATGTACAGTTCTGGACCCCAGGGTTGTGGTGGCAAGAAATACAACGTTCCTGTCTTGGTGGTGGTTGGACGTTAGGCCCATTTTGTTTTCCAGGGATTCTACCTGTGACGAACCCATCATCCCCGGGTCGCTTCTGCCTCTACCTGTCACAGTGCAGCAGTGACAGCAGCAGTTACTACTGGAGCCACCAAGTGTCGGACAACAGCAGGATGTGGGAGCAAGGCATGAACAGTGAGCCGGCCAGATGCGACTCTTCCAGAAGGATGCAGAAATGCTGGGCGTGGCCCTGGAGGGATTCTTCAGTTAGGAAGGGCCAGTGAATTCCCTGCATGTAGTGGATAAACACAAGCTGGCCATCTACTTTCTCACTTCTGTTTTGCTTCCTTGATACATGATAAGGAGGATTATTTTATTCTAAACTTGTTCTTAGATAAATTAGAATCAGCATCGAGGAAGAATGGCTGCATCTGTGTAGGCTGTAAAAAGCAATGGAGCATTGTTATTCCGGCTCCCGTAAGTGCATGGTTTTACAAAGCTTGATGAGTCCTGTTTGGACTTGCCATTTGAAACACGCATGTTGTACACTGCGCTACACGTGGGCCTTGCACTGAGTGGCTGCAGACAGCTAGCAGCAACTGTCGATGGAAAATCTGCCAGCCTCCCATAGCTGGGGTCAATGTCTTTCTGTAGGAGTTCTGCTGCACTCCAACCACCACAGTGGATGACATTGGGAACAAAGTATTAAACACAGAATACTGAAACAGAGCCGAATTTTTACAAAAGCATATTACAGCTGATGAAAAGGATCAGAAACTTCACGCATATACCTATGTGTATATGTATGTACATATATATTTTAGTTATTTAAGTATTACATTTTAATGAAACATACAGTATAGTCACAGAAAATTCATTTTTATTTATTTATTTTTGTTTGTTTGTTTGTGGTATTTAGGGATTGAACCCAGAGTCTTCTCACTGAGCTAAATCCCCTGGTCATTCTTTATTTTTGATCCTGAGAAAGAGTCTTGCTAAATTGCTATGTTGCTCAGATTGGGCCTGGGTTTGTGATTCTCCTGCCTCGGTCTCCCAAAGTGCTGGGATGACATATGTGGAATTACAGGTGTGGGACCCCTGGCAATACCTAAATCTTAATAATGAATATCATTTTCACCTTTTATATTGAATCACCTAGAATTCTTACCTAATGAATGGCAAGAGTTTTCCACAATAATATTAAATTTTAGTATAATGATAAATAGAAAATCGCAGACCATTTTTGGGTCTGTATGACCAAAACAAATGCTACGAGACCACCTGTCACCTCATTATAATTCCAGCTCTTTCAGGGCAAGGAGAGGATGCTATTCACACTTGTTTTCCTTCATACAGTGCCAGAACGCCAGGCAGGGAACCTCACACACAAAGGTGCCCAGTATGAATAGGACCAATCAAAGAACAGGCGCCTGCCCTGGGAGGTGAGCAGAAACACAGGTGTGAGGATTTCATCTCCCCACAGTTCACCTGGAGGAACATTCCCTCGGCAGCGACTCTGGAGCCAGACTACTTGGGTTCAAATCCCAGTTGTGCTATGACTTTGTTCTGTGCCTCAGATCTCCATGGGGCTAACAGTGGTCCCAACTTCACAGGGTGGCCAGCAAGATTAAATGAGACAATTCAAACGTAAAGTATTCAACGCAGGGCCTGGCGCATGGTCAAGCTGTAATAATACAGCTACTCTTAGGCAAGCTGAAAGCAGATCTTCGAAAAGAAAATATAAAATACAGGATTAATAATCCCTTTTCTCATACATAGCCCCTCTCCAGACACACACGTAACACATGTGCATACATGAACATGCATAGGTCTCCCCACAAACATAAAAACTGAAACCCCTTGTAGGACTGAAAAGAGAAGCAGTGCCTTCACAGGCTACCAGGCAGAACACTCGGTTCTCTCCTAGGAATCCTGATGTAGTTTCTGCCCCTTTGAATGAATCCCTGCTGCCCTTGTAAGCCTGAGGTTGAATTATGTAAAAGGTTCCTGTAAGGCTCCAAACACTATCCCTGGAATAATTCCAGGTCATTTTCTATCTGCCAGCAATGCTAATCCTTGATCTTGGTGTGACGAGATCATCTTTTTAGATATTAGTTTATGTGGCTTCCTCCCTGTTATCTTTTCCTTTTCAATGCCCCTTACAACCTCCCTCTCTCTTTCTTCCTCTACTGTCCCCACTGAAACTGACCCTTGATCTCTGCTCCTAGCTTCAGTGACTAGTGGAGGTGGAGGAAAGGTTGAAGGGATGAAAAGTGGTTAAGATGGACAGCATCGGTACCCTGCAAAATGTTCTTTCTTTGCTAAAAATTTAAACCCTTTCAATAATTAGATGGATTGTAAAATTGGCAGACAGATTAAATGAGTTTATGGGGAGGGACAGGACAGTTTATGAGAAACACAAGGAAAGAAAAATGTTGTACAATTATTAAAGGATTTTACTGAATTGTGACAAGAGTTTGCAGTCTGAGGGTTTTACCAGTGAAGGAGACCTGACGGAGTCACAGACGTGAGACTCAGAGGGGACTGGCCATGTGCAGGGCGCTGGGAAGCTGAAGTCATGAGTATCTCCTTCAGTTTCCACATGCAAAGCTGAGGTAGACATAATAAAGAGACTGCAGAAAGAGTATACTTGGACAAAGACTGCAATCTTCTACAAGTAATCAAGGTGGACAATAGAACAAAGTCCCAAGTGCCCTGTCCCTGGCTTGGTTGATATGTAAAGATTTGGAAAAGTAACAAAATGCTTGTGCATGAAGAAACCCAAAGAAATAATACACAAAATTTCCCACTTGTCTGGTTGGATGAGCAAGA
>RJWM01045381.1:0-12833 GCA_004363535.1 Dasyprocta punctata | reverse complement strand
GAAAGAAAGTTGTCATGAAACAGGAAGAGTATACCTTTGCCTCTCTCTGGCTTCCTATCTTGCCATTGCAGCATTTGCTTTTCACACCACTCCCACAATACTGTCTTCTGTCCCATGACCCAGTCCTGGAGCATTGACTCCAACTGAAACAAAGCTGGTGCCACACAGCTGAACCTCTAAAATGGTGAGGTCAACAAATATTTTTCTCTCTTTCCCAACAAAAGATATTTTGTTGTAGCTTGGAAGATCATTTAACTACTCAAGTTTACTCATCCTGAAAATAAGCAAAGCAACCTGAATTCTAGAATATTTATGCCACTGTATTTTAAGAGTTCCTAGAATATTTAAAATATATTTCCTTTAATCCTGAAGACAAACTACGATGGTGTTATTACCTTATTTGGAAAATGAATAAGAGCTGCTTGCTATACTTATTGAAAAGCTAAAAGATATAAATCAAGTAATTGGGAAGAATGGAAGTCAGGATCTGAACTCATAAAACACACAGATGCATTTTTCAATTTGAAAACCAAAACAATGCATTAAATTTGAAAAAACATGTTCAAAATTGTATGAATTTAGCCAGGTGTGATAGCACATGCCTGTAATTCCAGCACTTGGAAGGCTGAGGCAGGAGGAATACCATGAATATAAGGTCAGCCTGAACTACATAGCAAGACTCTGTTTTAAAATAAAAAGCAGAACAAAAATCCTATATATTTAACTTAACTATAACATTTCCCTGTGATGATCTTTCCTCATTTTTATATATTTCCTTCTTAATTCTTCTTTTGTGTGTGTGTGCCTGGGATCAAACTCACAACCTCGTGATTGTCAGGCAGGCACCTGTGTTGCTAAGCTATATTCCTGGCCCTATATACATTTCTTATTTATTAGTATTATTTATTTTGTATAGGAATAATTTCAGTAGTAAAACTTTCCTGTAGTTCTATAACTAGAGTAAAACTGCTTGGAAACTACAAGTTTTCTAATCACCTTATAAATTCTCAATAATAGTTAAAAATAATCTCTGAGAAATAATTCATAAAGATAAGTCCTAAGAAGTCCATGGGAACATTGTATAGACAGGGCCATATTTTGTTTTAAATTCCCACTATTGAGTTTCATATCTATAAAAATGATTTTCTCCTACAGTATGTACAAATCAACCTATTGCCATTTTCAGTGCGCATGCTCTATGAGGCCCATTGGAATAAAGGTGTTGACTTTTGGGTCTTTTAGAGTTAAAAAAATAAATAATTAATTCCTTGCTCTTAATCTAATGTACACAAACAAAAACACATTCCACATTCATTTGAAGAGATCAGGAGTTTGTAAATATGGCAGTTTTACCCAAAATATGTCAAAGTATGTGAGAAATTTATTGTATAATTATGGAAACTCTTGCCTTCTATGTATATGTCACCAAAAAATTGAGCACATTGCTGTTTGGCATAGTCTCACTGTTACAGAAATTATGTAACTTTTTGTGCTATATTTTTCTTTGGAATTCATAAATTAGGGTTATTCTTTTTATAGCCAAGAATTGCTGTTAGAAAAAAAAATATGTATGTAGTTCTAAATATGTATGTGATACAACGAACGACAAATCATTTTTGAGGTCAAATTTAGTTAATATTTGCATATGGGTATTTTACTGACATGTGAAAACTCTCAGTTCAACATGGAGTGTTTGATTCTCAAACAAAACATAAGGTTAATGAAATATATTTTAAGCATGTAAATAAAAATATACATGTTAAAATACATTTTGATTTTATTAAGTAAAATATGCCAACTAAATTGGCACATAATTTAGCTTTCCTAGTATTTTTCTATCCCCAAAATCAGTTCTGTGTTATTGCTTATAGTGGGAGGATACAAATCTAATGTTTAAATAAAATAATTTGTAAAAATAAGTTAGTAGTACACAACTGTTAATTTACACAATAGCAAGATTCTGTAAATAAGTTAGTAATCTAATTGATATATTTTTATTTAATTTTATTCATTCATAGGTTTACTTATTTATTTACTAGGAAAAATTAGCTCTATAGCCTAGGGTGACCTCAAGTTTTCTATATATTCCAGGCTAACCTAGAACTGCAGATCCTCTTACATCATCCCCTGACTTCTGGGATTACAGGCATGTACAATGGCTGGTTTACATGATATATTTTAATAGCATTATATGCATTCTAGAAAGGTCAAAAGATGCAAATAAATTAAGGCAGTAAGATATTTTATAAGATACCATTTTTACAGCAATACTTAGTTTAATTGTTGTATCTTGTATATTATGAGCTATGAAACTAGAGAAAATGAATCTATAAATTAGAAATGTGTTATCTTGAGCTTCTCATATTTGGCAAATTGATCATGACACTGAATATTCTAATAAATAAGTATTTTTGCTGCTTACATAATGATAGGAAATGATAAGAAAACATTCACAATTGAATTTCAAGTTATTGCCTTTATAAGTAACCATGCCTAGATTATCACTAATTAAACTAGGTGAATACTCATGATGAATGTATTTGGTGCAATGCTCATAGAACTTCAAAATCAATATTTGAAATGTAGCTTGCTCGTATTTTAAGTAACCTTTATAAATTTGTGTTTCTTCCTTATACTCAACTTTTCATTATAGAGCACCAGCATTACCAAGCTATTTAAAATCATGTATGCAATCTGAAATAAAAATATATAGAAATCTCTAACTAAATGTACACAACAACTATTATTTCAGAAAAATCAGGATATGAATTATGTCTATGTCATATTTCCAATGGTTGTGATACAGATGGATTTTTTTCAGGGGAGTGCTGGGAGTACTAGGCATAAGTTCTGTCACTGAGTTATACTCTTACTCCTTTTTCTTAATTGTGGATTTCTAAAAAATGAATATATAGTATGTAAAGTGCTTTTGGAGTGCATTAATTAATTAGTTTATTAGTTTATTAATTAGTTTCTAGGAATTCTGCAAGACATGCCCATGAAAAGTTAGCAAATTAAACTTATAAATTTAATATTTTCATTTTGCTGACAAATTACTTTCTAAGCAAAGATTTTTCCAAAATTTCTTAAAGTTACTTTCTTTTTTAATAGGTGATTTTGCAGTGAATAATTTCAAAGTTACTATCTTTTGAAAACACTAAAATTTTCTTTTGGGGAAAGACTGTGCTAACATGAATTAACTTTATAACAACTCAGAGAAATAAAGCATACATTTGGCAAGTAAAAACACTTCAACTTATAAATGCAGGGCTAGGTGGTTGTTTCAGAGGTCATTACAAATCCTATTGTGCTCTTTTATTTTCAATAATATTTCCATTAGGCAGCGGCAGCTTCAAATTCTATGTGAGCTTTTATATTGTTGGTCTTAATCATCATTTTTCACTTTAGTTGTGTCAATAAAATATCTTGCAAGCTCATAAAATATACATTTTTCAAAAGCAAATAGATTACATTATCTTCTTGTGGTTTTGTTTTCAAATTGTGGATAACCAAAGAGTCGGGAACTCAAGGCATAACATCAATCTGATGTACTTTAGATAGTGTGAGATGTTTTTAAAATGAGCAAGTCTCAATGGATCAAATTAAAAAGGTCAAAAGAAAAGGGGAGGTAGTAGTAATACTGATCGAATACACTAGAATACATTTTTAATATATATTTAAAATAAGATTTTCTTACATTGAATTAAATAGAAGGATAACAATTCCTTTGCCCATAAAATTTTTATACTATGCATCCCAAAACATCTCCAAATATATTCCTTTTGCATGATAAGGGATCCATTTGTGCTCCCTTAAAACAAAGTGGTGAAGACATTTATCCATTTTTACATTTTAAAAAGTAAGTCAACAATGGAACACTAAGCGTGATTCTATAGGAGAGGTATTGCGAATGAGGGGTGGCAATTTTGTAGCTGTACGTTAACTGTTATGAGCCACTGAGACAACTTTTCCTGTGGTGGAAGAAAGGTCATTTACTAAATAGGCTGTGAACCAAGTCAACAAATATATGCTGTTATTCCCTTATTACAGCTGAGACCAACCAACTAGGTCTCTTTAAGTCATCCAGGTTTATTTCAAATTTGTGATCCTCTTGCCTCAGCCTCCCCAGTAACTGGGATGATAGATGTATGCTACTGTACCTGGGTTTGAAACTTATGTTTGATGTCTCATGCTATTTTTTAAAAGAATATTCATCTTCATCACCTTAAAGTAACACTTAGTTTCAGGGAAGGTATGTAAAAAAAACATATTTTGACCTTAATCGAGAAGGATCAGATTTTAGTTTTTATGTAGTCTACACTTAAAGTGTCATTTTAAAAGCAATTGATACAGTATGAAATTTTACAAATTGGAAGAAATGTAACAATACTTTTTTTTAATAGTGACAGTATGTAGTTAAAGTTATCTCATTATTTTTCTCCCTTATATAAAAAATAAAATTCAATCTCACCACTCTCCTGTAATCTAGAGACACAATATTTTATCATCATGCTAAATAAATTTCTGATTTTGCACTAATTTTTAATAGAGTAAAGAAAGAATTAGTACGTATTTCCCAAGACATAATCTATTCCTTGTTATATCATTATCTATATCATAAGCATGGAAGGTACAAATAATCTTGAGTGTGATTTTGGCAAGTAATTATATAAAAATACAGAAAATACATTATTGTGCAGTAGTTCCGTCTAGTACTTTGAGTTGCTGTCTGCTTTAATATTTCATTTCCTTGTGAACAAATTTTGAGCATATCACAATGCTAATCAGTTTTCAGAATAATACAGTAGTCTACGCAGAATTCTCTTCTGTGGGAACAAGCAGTAAGATCACCTTACATAACCTAGAATAACATTTTCTTCCTAATTGGCAGAATATATCTGTCATTTTCTGATGGTTTCCTGCTGATTGTAACTATTTTGAAGAGTTCAGTGGTTCACTTGTATTTCCCATATGTAGGCTTGTGAATGTGTGTTTACTGCAGTGATATAGCTGTAGATTTTTAAATTTATGTAATATAAATGTCACTTGGATATGGTACTATTTTTCCATCTGAAAATAATTGCAAGATTGATTGATGATTTCAATGAGTGTAGAATTTTCTTCACATATATGGGTATAACTAATTAGGTATCAAAGACTTAGCTGTTAGTAAGTATGAATAGCTAGTTACTAAATTTGTAATTCTCAGTGGCAAGTGCTTAAATTGTTGCATGAATCAGTTTTTCAAAAGTAAAAATAGTTCACAGTTTATGCTATATATTTTTAATGCTTTTCAAAGTTCTTTATTACTTATTGATTACTGATTTAGTTAATGAGGTTACTGTTCATGAACCCTTACTTTATTTAATGAATATTTTTAGTAAAGAAAAATTGGGAAAAAGTATAATAAAAACTAATATTCATAATCTTTTTCAGTATTTTTTGTGAAAACATTCTTTATATTCAATTATATTTTATTTTGTAAATTAAAATAGGGTATTCTTAAACTGCTTAAACTCCTGACCTCAAGGGAGCCTACTGCTTGAGCCTCCCAGGAGTGGCAGCTACAGGTGTACACCTGACTTGCTGTTCTATATGTGTACTTGCATGCTTAATTTATACAGTATATTCCACTCTTAAACTACATAAGAATTCTTAAAATGTGTTTTTTGTGTACCCATTATGAATTTTATTACATTAATTACACTAACATGATCTTCTATCACATAGAGATAGATATATATACTTTCTGACAAGAAATAAGGTAAACTGTTTCCATCTAGCTTCTGTTAATATTTTCCATCCATAGTTCAGAAAAATATAATGATTATATTTCTTAGCTCTTGGGATTAACATTTTCTATTCTTTGAGTCTGTTGAGCCATTTGCAACAGCTTGCCCATCTTTAAATTTAATTTGGAAACATTTTGGTCATTATTTACACTGAGATCTTTCACCACATTTCTTCAAAGAATCAATTAAATGTACATTAGGCTGTTTGAAATTTTTTTCATTTTTTAAATGGTAGTGTTTTGTTTAGAATATAAGCATTAATTATTTAATCAGAGATGATCAAAGAAGGTTCTATTGAAGATGTGGGATTTCAAGTGAGTTTTAACTATGAGGTAGAATTTATAATAGTTGGCAACATTTCTGTGCAGAGGCCCAAGCAGTGTAGAGTGTCTCTTGATACACCCTCAATGCCAAGGGCAGGCAGATAAGGGATAGAACTAGAGGTTCTGCAATATTTTTATTGAAAGTAAATGTCAACATACATAATTTCAGAATTTTAAATTTCTTATAAATTTGAATCTATTCCATTTGGGAACTTGGTATCTTTTAATTTGTTTAAGCATTTCTGTTGATTACTTTCAGTTACATTTTTTTCATAGCGTCCAAGTTCCTAATTTTTTCAACTTATTTTTTATTTAAATACAAATGATTCTTTTTTATTTTCCCACTTCATATTGTGTTAATTTTCCTTCTCATCAACTGTTTCTCATGAATATGCTATATCGTCAGTTGGACAATGGAAAGTGTAACTGCTTTTCAAGAGTTTGAGAATTTTAGGAGATACCAGTTCTTTATTTGAAAACAAACTTCCCTCTGTAATTTGTTTCCATCTCTTATAGAATCATTGGTAATTCTTCATAAATTATGATGAATTTACTAATCTTTTCACTCAATTGAATGATCTTTTTGTGCTTTCAATAGCTCCTTTCTTCAGTATAAAAGCAAAAGTATATTCTGGCTTTTAAAAATGACAGGAAATACTCTATCCATCCTGCCAACTGTTATAAATAGTTCTATTAAATTCTGCTTTGCCAATTTTTAAAATTCAAGGTTTAACTTTTTCCTCTCATGTCTCTTGCTAAGTCACTTTACTTTTGAAGATTTCACTAGTAAATCTTTTCTCTGATAATAAGCAGCGTGTCCTAATTTCAATGTTTCTCTTTCCTGTTGAGTATGTTAAACTTGTCTGGTTATCACTAGTTTCTACCATTTTTCCAGTTCAATTTATTGTATTTAATTTCTACTTCACTTATTCTTACTCTAAAGGGACTTGCCAGCTCCTGCTCCTGTAATTCAGAATATACAAATTTTACTTCCTTACATTTGCTCACTTCTTTACTGTACCTAGAATTTTCTCCCTTTCCTCTTCTAAACATGCAAGTATTCTGTCATTCTAGGTCAGTTTCACATTTGAGATGTCATATATGTGTCTCAAACTCGAAAATATGACAAATGCCACTGAATTTAATAAGCTTCACATTTGTTCAAGTTATATTTTTTAGTTTAGTTTAAGTAATTTAAAGAAAGAGATTTCCTCAAATGTATCTTCTAAAGTATGTCTAAACAAAAACATTTATACGATAACATTGCAACCAGTCTTTCATAATCTCTTTCCAGGACTAGAAATTATCAAACTTGTAATTTAATATGAAACCCTTTCTCCAGGATTTCCTATTTTGACTCAAATTACACAGGATTATTAAAATATTTATTAAACATTATTGTTAGATACTGCAGATAAATGCAAATGACAAACAATTTACCAAAATGTACCTTGCTAGGATAGTTAACAAACACATTTTACTAAATTTTCTCATTCTCCAATGTTCACTTCAAACTACCCCTTTTCTGCACTGCCTTTTTTGATACTAATAACTCAAATTCATTTTATTATTTCCTAATTTTTACACAAGTTTATTTCCTTTATGTAATGTCATAAAATAACTATTTTCAAAATTAGATGAGATACTTGGGAATATTTACAATACTCCTGCTTTGAGAAAGTCTGACATATAATAAATATCTATTAAATATTGATTGACATTTGTGAATATCCAGGAGGTTATGACAGATGAACGTTAGTAACATTAGTGTAGTATTGTATATGGTTTAATGTAGTAGCTTTTGAGCATGTGGGTAATTTTTTAAGTAGAACGGTGCATTTTTCTTAAGATGCATGTTTCAAAGTTGCTATTATCCTACACTTAAATAGCAGTTATAAAGTTATCTTTTAAA
Source organism: Dasyprocta punctata (assembly GCA_004363535.1). Lineage (NCBI taxonomy): Eukaryota > Metazoa > Chordata > Mammalia > Rodentia > Dasyproctidae > Dasyprocta > Dasyprocta punctata. The sequence goes on along the minus strand of RJWM01045381.1, from coordinate 4,806 downwards.
AATGCAAGCTATGCCAATAATTTTCAGTTGACAAAAATGTTTATATATAATTATTATAAGGTAAAATTGAATTGTCAATATTATAAATAAATTAATACTGTTTACAGCAATGACCTAAAGCAATAATTTCAAATGTGTAATAACTGTATTTGTTAAAAATCAAGATAATTCCAAGTTTTTATCCTTTTATGATTTTTCATGCAATTTCAAATTTACTTCATACAAAATTCAGAAGCACTCATCGTTCCTGGCAGATATACTTGTATTTTACTGAACACTGACTCTCTAAAAGAATTTGCATTGATTTTTAAATGTTTTTACACTCATAGAAGAAGATTAATGGCCGTGGCCTTCTACTTTCACCTTTTTTTAACCTTACGTGTCACATTGTTCACTTAGATCTGAACTTCTTTTTAAAATATGTTCCTTTTTAAAACACAAAACTATTTGAGTCACATTGTTCACTTAGACCTGGACTTCCTTCTTTTTAGAATATGGTCTTTTTTAAAACAAAATTTTTAGGAAAGGTAAAATACAAAGTGCTCAGAATTTGTAAATTGTTAATGAATTCTTTTCTTCCTGTTTTCTCATTTCTCTTAATAATGTGCTAGCATCAAATGTTACTCGCATGGCAGTTCCCACACTAAAATCAGAAAGAATGCTGATCAAGATCTTAGGACCAAGTCTTAGACAGAAATGGAACAGTGAAATAGATTCCAATGAGATTTCTGTTGATCTATATTTTCAAATTGTAAAAGTTCCAACTTAAAATGATATACAGAATTTCTTAAAATATTTTAATGAAATATCTGAAATGAAAATGTGTCATCTGATACTTTTAAATAGTCATATTTAATGCATTTTAGTGCATTTGGTTTATTCTAATTTTCTCTACAATGTTTTGGCTGCATCAATCTTTTGTCTTACAAAAAAATAAGCTTCATAAGAAAATATTAGAGAATAGCAATAGGTAACACATTGGGTATCATTATCTTCAAAGCAGTTACTCAGTGTACAGGACATAAACCAAAATAATTCTTACAAAAGAGAAATACATAATACAACAAAACATTCTAGTGAGCAAATACAAGCCAGTTCTGTATCATATCTAGCACATGGAAATCAATGTATCATGTTTCTCATAGTAATTCGTGCATAAAATGTACTACACTGACAAGTTAATACATTTGTTGGAAGCCAGAGTAGAAAAGGACAATAGAAATGTATATACTTGATTTTGGGCATGACTTTGAGAATTATTCCAATTTATGACAAGAAATTTTATGTTACGGAAGATGCTTGTCTTTTGTATTTTTTTTTTTTTTGCCTATTTTTTCAGAGAACAAATTCCAAACCAAACAATTTTGAAAGTAATCTGACACCATTCATGCAAGCATTAAAACAGTGATTAAATGTATTTAAAATATCATATATTAACTGTTCTTTTAGCTGCATATCAAAAATGAAAATCAAGAGCATTTGTATCCAATTAAACAAATCAAAAAATTCTCAAGATAATACTTCAAATAAAATAACAGCAACACATTCTTTTAATTCACACATATTAATTTTCAACTATTTTACACTTCTGCTTTTATGTTTGTAAAAGAATGAAAAGACAAATTTTGAAGCTATTATGATCACACATCCTTGTAATTCCAGCCCCCTAGGAGGCTGATGCAAAGAATCACGGGTTTGAACCCATCTGGGGCAACTTAACAAGTTAGCAAGAACCTGTTTCAAAATGAATATTATATTTGTAAATAAATACATAAAAATAAATTTTAAAAGGCCTGGAGATGTACCTCAGATCAAAGGCCCTGGATTTTATCCTCAGTATGACAGAGAAAAGGAAAGATGGAAAGTAGGGAAACAATAAGTGAGGCAGGGAGAGGTAGAGGGGAGGAATGGAAAGAAAAGAGGAAGACAGTTTTCAAAAAAGTATAGAGTGATGTCAAAGTTATTTTTAGTTACACACTTACAAATTAGAATTACCTCTAATGCTGGTCTGATATGTAATGAAAGATATTTAATAAAAAACATAAAAATGACTACTTAGCAGTTTATCAATTTTTATTTTTATATTTTACATCAAAACCATTTTGATATAGCACAATATAGTAATTTTTTTCCTCAGGAACTTATTTTCCACTTGTATAAATTATATAGCATCCATGTTTAACTATATTGAATTAAATGCAGGTTAAATTTTAGAAAATTGGAAATGGAGATCATTTGGTCAGGTTTAAATTACCTCTTTTACCCTCAGTGAATCTACTGGCTATATAAATGGGTACATTCTGCTTTCCTTTGGGTTTTATAGTTTTGCTTGTCCACTCAATTCAAGGAAACTCTAACCTGAGACTTGCATTGATTTAAAAAGTACATTAGCCTTTCTTGGCTAGTTTTGTAAAATTATGCTTAAATATTTCTCATTTATTTTCATCTTGAAAGACTTTAATTTGAAAGTGTTGTCAAAATAATTTTAAAATTGAATTTGATGTTTTTGAGTAACAATTATGGTGCTATAATATTTGAGGGAAAGTTAATTTGTATAAATAATGTGTCTTTTATCATTTGTAACAAAAATAATTTATATAAATTTTAAATCCAGTAATACATTTTAATAATGTCTACTTGTGTAAAGAAAACACTATAAACTAGCTCTGTAGTAAATCAGATAATAAGAAGCACAGTATAAAAAACTCTCAGAAAATCTCAAGACATTAATAAAAGTATACATATATATTCTGTGCTTGAAAGTCACTCATTTATAAATTAACAAACTGTAATACCAAGTTCATAAATTTTGTACCATATCAGTCATTGTCTTTAAGGTATATATTAAAATATGTTAATGAAAATAAACTCATTAAACTTCCTGAATTATTCACAATAAACTGAGAAGATATGATGGACTTCTGAGTACTTCCCAGGCTACAGATAATGCATCATGATCAATAAAAAAAAGATTGTCCTTAATTTAAACCCGGATTTAAGAATACATTATTTAAGAGGTATAAAACTGTTCAGTCTCATCACTTATGCAAATGTGCATATTTGTTGAGATTTGCATTGTGATGCAAAATGTAATTGCTTAACTCCAAAATTTTAGTCAATATAATTCTTGAAAGAGTGTCTATGGAGAATGTTTGCTGCAAGAAATAGAATAATTTATTAACCATTAGACTAAAATTACAGATCCAGCAATTTTCTGCTCTGCTTTGTTATCTTCACCAAGACAATTCAGAAAATAAGTGAGTGAGTAAATAAACAGAAAGATGTTTTCTCATGCTGTTATAACAATGAACCATGAACCAGGTGACTTAAAAAACAAGTATCTGTTTCTCGGTTCTGGAAGTTAAGAAATCTAAGATTTGGGTGTTACAGATACTGTGTCTAGTAAGAGCCTATTTCCTGGTTCACGGAGAGCAATCTTTTCTCTCTTCTCATGTGGCAGAAAAAGAAGCACTCTATCTTGGGATACCCTGCAGAGGTGATTAATTCCATCCATTAGTGCTCCAATTCATGACTTCATATAATTCTAATTACCTCCTCCAAAACCCACCCTTCTAATAAAATCATATTAAGGCTTCAACATATAAATCTTGGGAACACCTGATGATTTAGTTCATAATATAGATCAGCAATTCATAATTGTTGCAGTCAGGGTTTAAAGAGAAAGGATTTAATACAGAACCCATAATTTGTAGTATTATCTTATAATATTCACCCGAAGAGTAAAATGAAGAAGAGTGCAGGAAATTTATCCACACATTAGACACCCAAAGAATTCAGCTGAGGGCTGGATTCCATAGCCATGTCCTGCTCAAGTGCAGTTGAAGATCTAGAGTCCATTGCAATGTCCTCCATGAGTCCAGATGGATGTCTAGAGCCCATGACAACGTCTCATGCAAGTCTGTATCAAGGATCTGCCTTGGGAAGACCCAAAGGCCAGTGATGAGAGCTAGAAAATCTGCACCAGTGGGATGAAGGATCTGTACCAGCAGGCTGAGGGATCTGTGCTGGAGCCAAAAGTGAAACTCAAACTAAGGACCAGAGTTCCCCTGGAAAGGATCACAGCCATCCCCAGTGAAAGCAAGGAGGTGAACTTCTTCAACGATGAGAGCCGCTGAGTTCATATTAGGAAAACAGGCATAAAAAACTTCTCCAGGAAAATCAATAGCACACCATCTTCCTCTCCAGTTTTGCTTTTATGCTATTGACAACAATCCTCATTGGGCTTTCTACACGCAGAATCATGATGATTCAGTTCAGCTGGAAGTTACAAGATGACCATTGGTTAATCCACCACAATGATGGAAAGTTCACTACATAATTTGACAATTTATACAGTTTACTACCACTAAACTGCTTTAAGTAAAGCTGGTTATTAAACTTCACTGAACTTTCTTTCATTGCTAGTCTCCGTATTTACTGATTAAATACTCTGAGTGGAAAGTTTACACTTGTTATCCGTTTTAAAGAGCTAAAAATTACTGAAGTGATAAATTATGTACAATGCATATTTTGTATCACTTTGAATACTGAAAAATTATATTCAAATAAGTATATGAAAATAAGTTAATTTTAATTTTAAATTTTGTAAAAAAGTTCCCTTTAATGTTTCAATAATTTCAAACATGTTATCATAGTTTAATAATATAGCTTGAAGCCGGGCATGGTGGCGCATGCCTTTAATCCCAGCACTCGGGAGGCTGAGGTAGGAGGAGCGTTGTGAGTTCAAGGCCAGTTTGGGCTACAATGCGTGTGCAAGGTTGGCCTGAGCCACACAGTGCGACCCTG
>RJWM01045380.1:0-12845 GCA_004363535.1 Dasyprocta punctata | reverse complement strand
TCATTCCTTGTATTACACACCTGCAAAATACATAATTTCTCCTTAGGAGATCTCCAGTTCATTATATCAAGGACATTTAAAACAATATATTCAAAGTTAAAAACCATTTTGCTGTTACTAAGTTACAATCAAATCAGGTTTACTACCTGTGTTACATCTTCTGATTGAAGGGTCTATCAGAAACCCAATGGCTGAGGAAAGAGGAACCATGAGGAGTCACCATTCTGAGGGTTTTCTCATTTACTTCTATTAAAATAAAATTCAAACTTCTAAATATATTTTCTAGAAAGATGTATCTATGACTTTGCCCTTCATCTCAGTCATCATCTGGCATGAGTCCCTCATTTTCTTTACACTTCATGCCCACTGAGCATCTGCTAGTTCTTATAGAAGTCTACTAATATTTTTCTATCCTTGATATATACACACACACACACACACACACACACACACACACACACACATATATATTGTCTTTTTGAGACAGAGTCTCACTATGCAGTTCAGGCTGGCCTTGAGCTCACTTTGTAGCCCAGGCTGGTCTTGAACTCACAATGATCTTCCTGCCTCAGGCTCCCGAGTGCTGGGATTACAGGTGTAAGCCACCACACCTGACTGCTTTTGAAATATTTGATCTTACCCTGATCACGGCTTATAAATTTCTGGCACAAAATTTTCTAGTGGCTGCTTCATTTCCCACATTTAGGTATCAGTTTAAATGTCTCTGTCATTAAAGTGTCTACGCAAATTGCAACTCCAAAAATTCTTCCCTAATAATCAAGTTAAATATCCTGATGTCAATACCATTTGTTGCTCTCTCCCATTGACTTCTTTATTTTGCTAGTAATACTTCTAACTTTTACATATGATGGGTCCTTCCTATCTTGCTCATTAAACTCTAACTGTACAACTTAATTTTAACATCTTTAAAACAATTATTTGACATTTATAGAATGATCTTATATTTTGTCCTAGTATATAAATTGTGTATAATTTGACTTTGGCTATTTCTCTTTCTAGCTTCATTTCTAGCTAGTTAATATCTTTCTACATCTAAAATCATTTTAGTTTGCACTATAATTATTAAAATTAAATGACTTTTTGAACCATAACAAAATAATTCTGTTTACTTGTGTAGCAACCATAAAGTATGGAGGAAGTCACAGCATGAAAGAAATAATTTACTTCATGATTTCCTGGGAGAATTTGATAATATGTGTGAAGTGTTTCCTATCGTGACTGACACATAATACATAATAATCACTCAGTAAAAAAATAACTATAGTTATTGTGAATTCTCCTTTCAATACAAATTAAATTCAAATAGCTAATGTGGTATTTGTAATTTTTTAATAACTTACCTCCTCAAAAAGGGCAATTTTGTCACTATTTGCAGCCACCATTAAAATTTTCTCATTTGTTATATTTGCCTATATGCACCATGATGAAAATGTGATGCAACCATGTTTAAAATGTGAAAAATATATTTCATTAAAATACACAATATTTCAAGGCAATTACACTCAAAATTTATATTTCTTTTTACACTTTTGTTTCATTATTTTTATTTAATTATTTGTTTCATTAGTTAAAAAACTTAAGAATACAAATGTATAAAATATTCCAGTGTAATCTATTTTTTTTCATTTTTCACGCAGAATGTCACTATCATGCTGACAATAAATTTTATTACTTGAAACAATTTTAAAATTTAGGTTGATAATATAAATATTATTTAGTAAATCATAATGATTGTATTTAGTAGTAACACATCACAGTCATTAGTATTAAATAACTAAACAGAGTAATTTGTACACAGCATTTTTCATGGCAGTATATTAAAAGCACAAAAAACAAAGTAATGATACTTTTGTTTGTAGATGCAGTGTATATTGGTCCAGGGAACTAGTGGAAACCTTCATAATCTGTTACATATGTTTTTTCCTTGTGTTTCATAAAAGCAGGAATTTACCATATTAGGTTGCTTTTTGGCATCTCTGGATCATTTGGTTTTCCTCAGAACAAAGTACTGCAGAATTAAATCAAAAACTTTGTAAGCAAGTGATAGATTAATCTCCTAACAGTATATTACCTGACACAATGTAATAAAATCTGAAAGCAGAGATTGCTCTGAAAAATGATTACATGGAAAATTTCTTCTGTCATTGTACAGGGAATATCTAGAATATTCCTGTCAGTTTCTATAATGCAAGGACCACAAAACTTGAGTCCTAATATGAAAGAAACCTTAGATGTCATCTACCTAAATATTCTGCCAATGTTCAGGGTTTGTCACAAAATTCTGAAGGATTCTCTCACCTATTCTTTCTTTTTTAAAGTTTCCTGTGATAGGTAAGATGGTATGCAATATGTAATTACATTCCTTAGAAACAAAGAGACAGATCAGGTCAAGTAAGTATACTAGATATTACTTTACAGCTAAACAAGCTGTAGTTATGGGATGATCTGTCTGATGTCAGAATAGCTATAAGTTTTTTGGAAAATTTATCTAGACCTGATGCTTTGTTTTGTCTCAGATGCATTTCAGTAATAAATAGTCATAGTTTTGTTAAAAATTTCCTCCAGAATATTTCATGCTTATAATTCATCTAATTCTGTTTTGATAATGTAGGTTTAGAAAATGAAGTCATTTTGGTAATAGCTCTGTTACTGTCCATGCTGTGCACAAGGCCAATCCCTGGGAAGTGAGAAAGAGAATTCAATCTGCTTGAGGCCCAGCCCTGAAGAAGATAAAGGAAGCGATGTCTCAAAGTTCAGCTCAGTGAAGTCAGAAGTGGGGGAATAGCTTTTATAGAGTAGGATGGAAACTTTCTGATAAACTTATCATTTAGGGTGACCGTTTTCATTTTTTACTCTTTTGCTGGAATATAGAAATTGACCTTGATCTCCTAAGGTTACTTCCTGTATTTCCTTTAACAGCTATATTACTTTATTATTTTTCTACAAATTAAAACTTCACAGTGAATTAGTTTTTTTTTAATTAGTTGATACAACTAAAGTATAAGGAGGGATGTTTCAATGTCACCAGAGATACTCTTCTGTAAATCTAAAGATTATTTTGCAGTTAATAATTTAACTATATAGCTGGGGCTTCTCTTTAAAATTTAGAATCTCTGACAAAGAAATATGGAAGGGGAAAAGCTTGCAGACAGGCAAAGGAATGCAATGTAAGGACAACTTCCGATGTCTTGTTATAGCACCCAGAGTCAACTTTGATGTTCTTAGGTAAATTTACCCTTCAAGTAGAAAACTTCAACTGCGACAGATAGATAGATAGATAGATAGATAGATAGATAGATAGATAGATAAAAAAATTCCTCAAGCACTCTCTTATGAAATCATATTAAAATAATGAAATTGAATTACATATTTTATCAGACAAATTTCTTCTTTTCAAATTGAAAAAGAATTATTCAACAGTCATTTATGTATCTATTTATCCTCAGGCTCTTAATTGTGTCTTAACTTTTCAGGAACACAGCAGGCCTTCTAGTTCTAGTTGTTGCAGGCTTCTTTCCCCAGGAGACCTTTTTGTTCTTAGGAAAGGCAGTGGCTGTGCCCAGTCAGCCTGGTTTAGATCAGGACTTTTTTCTTTTAGTTTAGGTTCTTCAATGTTCACTGTTCTTTTTAATGCAGAAATGTCACTTTTCAAAAGATTTTAATTTCCTATCTCTTAATAATCATGTGTTACTTATCCTTAGCAAAATATTTCTTCCCTTTCTTTTTTGCTTTTTTATCTGTATCTCAAAGTTGCCGACAGGACACTAATCTGCATCAACAATTGTATATACAACTGTTTTGTTTTTAATTGTTCCATTTTGGGGAGTAAATTTTCTTTACTTTGTAGTAACTTATATATATTGCATTGTGAGGGTCAGGACGCCTGCCGCGTGTAGGAAGACACCAACAGACGCCTTCTCATGTAATTTGCAAGGGGTCTTTATTGTCCAAGCATGTGGGGGCTCACTGAACACGCAGGAGCAGAGAGCACCGAGTTGAGCCTGAGCAGGGCTTATAAGCTATAAAACAAAGGGAGGTGGGGTCTCTGCAAGCATGGTTACAGAAGCAGATGTCATTGGTTAGTTTAAATGGCTTTTTACATTTATTGGAGGAGACGACCATGGGGAGGTCTAAAGTTGGGCGGCGGAGGGCGCTTCCTAATATGGGCAGCAGATGTTCAGGAAAGGTACATGCTGTAAATTCCTTAGTCATGAGAGGGGGCTGTTTTTATCTCGCAACCCAGATTTCTGGTCAGCTCTGTCCTTGTCTTTATCTGACTTAGGCAGCCTTAAACTGTAACAGCTCAATTCCCGGAATATTGGGAGGAGGTGAGCAGTACAGACCATGCACTTTTAGCAAGAGAAAATTCCTCTTACAGCATATATATAAGTTCCCTCTATTGATTATTCATATTTTTTGTATTAAGCCATGTACATTTATCATTGGATATGAGAGGACGACTTCAGAGCATACTTTGTCTGCACATGTATTGAAAAACAAACTCACAGTGATCAATTACCAAGAGATTTTGAAAGAAGTGATGTGATAGACCAAACAACTAGTGGCAAATTTTTATTATATGCTACCAACCAATTAGGTCATAATTAAAATTTTGAATTTATTGTTGAATGACTAGCATTTTTCTAAATAAAACTTGGTAACTGAAATCCAGACATATCACAAATAACAATGTGAGGTTTGCCTGAACTCTGGACAAGAGATATTTCTGAAGCATTCCAGTTGCTCATTTCAAATACAAGATGAGAAATAAATACTGTGTTTATAGTGAAGCAGCAGAGACAAAGGTTCCAAATGACAAATTTTAACACATAGGCAAAATTCATTCAAGGAGAGTAAGGATTGTGAAAACCGGAAATGTCTAAAACTGGAAGATGCTACCTCTGAAACAAGCAGAAACTTTTATCACTGAAAATTTTCTAACAGAAACTAAATAGCCATCTTTTGGTGAAGGGCTTTGCATCCACATTTAAAGGATGAAATAGACCTTTGAACCACCTATGCTTTATGTTCTTATCTGGCTGAAAGTGTGATCTCTTGTCAGGAATATATTTGATGGAAATATACTACTCAACGTAAACTTCAACTACTCATTTAATGTAAGGACATGAAAAAGCTGTTTTGGAGACGAGTTCATTCAGTAATGTTATAGACACCAATATATTCTGAATATCTGCATAACACATTTATTCAGTTTAATGAAATGTGCAAAAAATTAATCAGCAAATCAAGAATGTATCTAAAACAGATGATACTGAAAAATATGAAATAAAAAATACAACATTTTTCTTCTATTTGGAAAAATGTAATATCTGATTAATGCATATAACATGATTTATGTGTAATACATACATTTAAGGATTGTTCGAAATATAAAATGGATGTTTTAATGCAAAATATTTATTACATTAAAAGACACATTGTCATTAAGTTTCATCAAAATACTCTTCCTTGCTTTGAACACATTTCTCTATTGACTTTACCACTTTCTGGACCAGTACTGGAAGTTCTTTTTCATGAATTTGTGAGATATGATTAAAAAAATATAGTGACTATAGTTGACAAACAGCATTCAAGAAAACATTATAGTGTGTCCTCATTCTCCTAACCACTAAATCTGGAACTATGCAACTTTTAGCTTTTCCCCATAGTGAAAATGATCACAGAAGGTAAACATTTTATGTCATTTGGGGTCATTGAGGCTGTCATGACAATACAGCTAAGGACACTTGTGAAAAAGAACTTCCAATACTGCTTCATAAAGTGGTAACCAAAGTGGAGTATGTGTTTTCTAAAGGAGGTGAAGTATTTTGACAGAGATTAATGGCAATGTATTTTTTACTCAATACATATGCATTTAATGTTAATAATTGATTAATGTTTTGATGGTCCTATAACATATAAAGTGATCTATCTCTTAGCAAATACATCTGATAGTACTTTTGTATTATTTGTGTTTTTAATCATATAACATAAAGCTGTGATAATCTGCTCCAGTCATAATGTAAATTACTGCAGTATGAAAAATGTATGGTATTAGAGTTATCCAGAGAAACGGAATCAATGGAACATACATGTATAATTATTAAAGGGGGTTTATTTAAGTAGGGTTACAGGATCAGAAACAGAAAAACCCAAAATTTGATTTGTGGAATGATAGACAGAATAATTCATAATGACCATCCGCATGTGGAGATCAGAAGTTCTGATAACTGCGCAACCATGGGTAACGGAAGCCACAGAACAAGAGGTATGAAGCATGCAGCATCAGTGCAGAGTTGAAGACCAGAGTTGACATCACTGGAAACTTACTGATGTGAGTCTGCACTGAAAAGTTTAAAAAATGAAAAGCCTCAAAATCAGTGTCCAAAAACAATAGCAACAAAAGATACACCCACTCGGGAAATTTGGAACTGTTCAAAACGATCACATTTCCTTCTTTTATCTGTTTCTCCTGCCCAGGCTATAAGTCAATTAGATGATGCCTCCTCCTAATTTGCTGTCCTAAATTTGAATCCTCCACAGACACACAGAACTGTGCTATACTAATCTTCTAAGAATTGATTAATCCATTCAAGATTAAAGTCTTAATATATAGATTAAAGTTCACGGGTACAACATCTTGAATTTTATTTCCATGTTTCAACATGTATTATTACATTGTGTAATGTTTAACTCAAGTTAAGTATACCTATCTCCTTAAACATTTTTTAGAGTGAATTCATTTAAATGCCTTTTTTCTAGCTATTTGAAATATACTGTACATTGTTATTATCTATATTCATCTTTCTATGCAGTGGAATATCAGAATTTCTTTGTCTTGTCTAATTATAATTTAAGCTTCCATTGATAAAATGTTCTTCATTCCTATTTTTCTACTTTCCCCAGCCTACAGTAAATATCAATCTCCTCTCAGGTCCCACAAGATCCAAGATTGAAAAATTCTACATCTCACTGAGATCATGTGGTGCTTAACTCTCTATGTCTGGCTTACTTCACATCACAAAATAATCTCTAGTTCCTTGCATGCTGTCAAAAATGACAGTTTTTTCTTTATGACTGACCAGAGTTTTATATTATATAAATATACTATATTTTTGTTATCGATTCATCAGTTGACAGATACTGAGGTTTCTTCCATTTATTGGCAATTGTGATGAAAGCAGTATTTTAAAGTTATTCTGGAGAAATCTAGAAGTTTTTTGTTAATTGATTCTGGTTTGTTTGAAGTTTTTGTATAATGTTAATAACTCCATGAAAATATGTGTCGTGATTCTTAATATGGGCTAAGATAATGTATTAGGGAATAGAGTGTAAATGCATAGCATTTTAAAAATAATACATTTCAGCTAACAACTTTACTTAAGATTTTTGTCAGGATTAGTAAAGATGCTTGTGTAACACAATCACACTCACAGATTTGTTTGTCTCAGCAAATAGAAATTCTCAGAAGACTTTCCACAATTTGCATTTATAAATTGTACTATTTGGCTTGATATCTGAATGGATATTTTCATGGCTTTTTGAGTCAATGTTGAGGCACTGATCCATTTCTGTGAACCGGTAGTGTAAAACAGAATTATAGAAATTCACCAAAAAAATTTACAAACTTATTTAATAATGTGCGAATAACATGGAAATTCATTAACTGCAAAGAACTGCTTCTTATTGTAGTTAACCTACTGAGTCTTTTTATTTTGTACACAAGTTTTAAGAATATTTTCTTTCACTAAGATTGTATTAAGATCGCTATGTGTTTTACCTGTAACTACAAATTTCAAATATTTAGATTAGATAAAATTCATTCAATGCTTTTTTAACATAATTGCCGATACATAGAACAATGGGAACCAGTTTGATCTTTATTCTTCTGTTTTAGAGAAGTTGGGATTCAATACTTTATTTTTGAACTGCCTGCAAGATGACATTAATTCCATGGTTTCTTGAACTCGTTGATCATGCAAAACTCTTAATCCTACTTTGCAACCTGAATATGCATATTAAAATTGTAAACATTATTAAAGAAATTCTTAGGCTGCATTTATGTAAAATATATACTTGTTCAATTTTAATACTCAAAATTCTAGGCACCAGGATAATCATAAACATTTTCCTTGACATTGAATTTCTGTTATTAAATTTCACTAATTTTAAAAGTATCATATGTAGGTCATCACATACAGCAAATGTTAAAGTTGATACATATTGAGTTGAGAAAAGACTTTCATACTTTATAGATAAAAATAATGTCTCTGTGTTAAACTTAAAATGTGTTTGTGTGTGGGATTTAAGTAATACATAACAAAATTATTTAACCCAACTAAATATGTATAGATGCCAATTTAATACATCTTAGAAAAAATTGAAAATCGTTGTCAAAAGATACTGTTTGAAAATAGTCTAGGTATCCTTGTCCTATGTCAACAAACATTATCCATATTCCTTTACTTCTACATTCTTTTACTTTGTGTAAAAATGGTTTTACTACTTCCTTTTTCTTTAATGCAATAAAGAAAATATCACCTTTGAAGGCTTCAAAACAAGAAACTTGAATGCTAAGATTCTGCCAAGTTTTCATTCATAATAATGTCTTATTGGTTCTGATAGGCTTACAATATTAACAACTTGTCATAAAACCAGTCATAGCTCATAGACTAAAATCCATTGCCAGGGAAACACACATGCTGATAACTCACTGTTAAATGATGCAGTTTTTAGGATTATTTGATTTCCCACTCTGAACAGTTTATATTGGATACATTTTTTTAATCAGAGTATATACCATATCATATCTATGAATTGTGACCAATAAGTGTTTCATATTGATTGTGCAGAACTCAGAACACATTTTATCATGAAACATTAGTTTGGTCTAAGGATGATAAGCACATAAAATTCTACTTGAACCATAAGGAACCTAAAAATTTCTTATTAGTACATTAATCCACATTTTCATCATTTCTGAGACTAGATTAGATAAAGAAGGCAAATAATGAAGCAAGAAATATAAGAAAAAATCAATTTAAAGATTTCTACATTTATTTCTGGTCTTAATTTTGGTCCCACTTGTTACTTATCTAAATATGAAGAAATCATTGTTCTGAATTATAAAAAATGTTTTATAAATACTATAATGATTACTTCTAAGATTTTAATGAACTTTAAGATACTGCATTAAGGCATTTACATCTTTATCTTTTGCTTTAAATCAATTCTCAGAAATGCACATTTGCATGAAAATATAAGAAATTCATCAACTATATGGTTTTCATCATTTAGGGAAATTTTGTTTGTCATGATTAATTACTTATTAGAGATATGAAACCTGTGCAAACAAAAAAGAAACAAATTTTCCTCTCTTGATGAAAGTTCATGATTCAGGGCTGGGGATATAGCTCAACGACCCAACACCTGCCAGGCAAGCATGAGACCCGGAGTTCGTTTCCCAGTACCAAAACAAATAAAAAAAGAAAATTTATGATTCAGAGATAACCATTCCTGGTTGTATTGCTTACTACTGACATGCATCACTATCAAAAGATAAAGGAGTGGGACAATGGTGGCACAACAAGACTACAGTATTTAAAATGCTGTAAAATATGCCTTCATTCAGAAATATGCTTTTCATTCAGTGTTTTCAGAGTTCATGTATGGGACCTATTTCTAATGCCAGTGTGGTTTTATTCCTAATCTATGTGTGATGCTAATCTCAAATCATCCTTATCATCATAATATCATCATTATAAACACCTGAAATTACTTGAAAATCATGTGATGGCATTTGAATAATGGAACGCAGCATAGTGAAGAATATATCTTGTAAAAAATAAATCTTGAACACTTGTGATATTTGTACACCTTAGTTTAAAACACTGTCCATGGTAAATTGGCTTTATTGGTCATTTCAGCATGGCTAACCCACAGCATAAATCTTTTTTTCTTTATTTCTTTTATGGAGATAAGGTCCCTCTAGACAGTTCAGACTGACCTTGAACTCACTATGTAGCCTAGACTGGCCTCAAACTCCCAGCAATGATCTTGCCTCAGTTCTCAACTAATGGGAATACAGGCGTGCACCACTAAGCCCAGCTCACAACGTAAGTTGTATAGTTGCTACTTAAGTTTGTCATTTTCCTATATCATATCTTTAACTAATAGGCAAAAGGATATTGATAAAAAAAATAGGTATTAACAGGAGTGATAAGTGAAACCCTTCAAGGAGACAAACCCTGTGACAGGGTAAATGGCCTATGACATTATCTATAAATGGATTTTATTTTGACTATACCACACGTCAGACATTTTAGAATGTCATAAGGAGTACACCCCAAGGTTACTTTATTATATGAAATGCTCTATTAAAATCATTCCCTTTGAAACTGAAACAGTCTAGCTTTGTAAGAATTTATTCACATTTAAAAGTAAATACATCTTAAGCACTGTGTTCCCTCCAATTATCAGTGTAGTGTATCTTTCTATTTAGGCACTGTTTTGCATTCAGTCATCTTTTATGCTTATTCTGGAAATTGGAGATTGCAATATTTGTAGTTTATTATGCTAACAAATTACAGTTAACAATAAAGATTTTTTAGCAGCCTGGTAGTCATTTTAAATTTTCCTTCTGAGCAATAAGATGGGAAGAGAAACTCAATCACCAGCAAGCTTTTTTAGCTCTACAACAATAAATGTTCACAATGAATACATAAACAGAATCAGATTTGGGCCATAAAAGACAAAATGTTTCTTTTTTGCTTTTGTTACTTTGCAAAGGTGACTTTTATTTTCAAATTCTTATTGTCATTACCAAAATTTTACTTAACCTATGAGTCAATAAGTGATGAGTTTTGATGAGGAAAAGAAGTTTTGTTAAGAATGTTTAAAAGATCAAAACATAAAATTCCCTTCTAAGAAAGAAAATGACACAAAAATACTTATGCTGATAACTCTGTTTAAAAATAAAATATCTTATAGAAAGAGGAATTGTTCTGGCTGGATGTATCAGCCTTTGGTGTAGATTTGAATCATTGAAGTAATGACAGCATTTTAGAATTTATGTTTACTCATGTTCTTTCAGGAAACTAAATTCAATGTTGAATTACAAGCTTCAAGATATGGCTTTCCAATGTTTGCAATTTTTCACAAAATAAATAGAAGGCAGAACATACTATGTTGCAGATATATATATATATATACATATATATGTTCATAAATAATTATAAATGTTTATTCCCTATTACCATGCTATGACAGGAATATTCCTCAAGCTTCATGCTAAATGTACATATAGGACAATATTTAAATTTATATGTAAACATGCAAGGTGGAGGTTATGAAATCATTCATAATGTTCCTATAATTGTGAAATTATTAAGATATTTGTGGCTTCTGCAAATCTAAATTCCTTGATGTAAATTATCAGCATATTATCATCAAATATTAATTTCAACTTTAAATGATACTGTTTATCAAAATCATCAATCATAATCACCAAACATGACAACTGATTTTCTGGTATTTTCCATAACTAAACTCTCACAAAAGAGACAAATATTTGCTCCAATTTTAGGAATGGTAAGTAGTATGTTATTTATTGATCCCTCTTCATTCCATTGACTTTTCCGAAGCAGCACTATTTAGTTATTCCATTTTGACTTGTTCCAAATTTTACTCCTCATAATTATCTGCAATTATCTCTTCCCTACAATTTACTAACCATCATCCTGTCTCTTTTCAGGATAATGTTTTCTTTTTCTGTCTAAACTGACTGCATAGGATATATGATAGTACCCATGTTTTTATTTTCTGGTCTCCATAATGTCCTTCACAGAAAGGTGATTTTGGCCAACACCACATTTCTGAAACTTCTCTCAGCAAATTTGCTATTAACCTGGAGCTAAATCGAAGGCATTCTTCAAATTCACTGCACTTTGACTTTTTAATTTTAGTCTTTCATTCTTTAAAGTCAAATAGTCTCTGTGCAAAAACAATTTATTCTTGTGAATAATTTTGATTCTTTCTTTTTCTTAGATTCTCATTTTCTTCATATGTAAAATTAGGCTATTGAGATGCATTGGGTGGTTTCCTAATCAAGTAGATCAATAATATAGATCTAGTAAACATGGAAAGATATTTTACACTATCTGACACATTAATCATACAAGAAGTGTTAATTTTCTCATCTTCCTCTAATGAACTCTGTCTCTTGTTTCTGTCGCTTCTGTTTTCGTCTCCATCAATGACTCTGCTCTGTTCATGTGACTATTTCAAATATTGACACCCATTAGCCAAAGACCATTAGAAACACATGTTATGAACAAACTTATATTCACCAATTCTGACAAGGCGGATAATAAAACAGGTAACTGCAGATGTCTTTATTGAGTAAAATTTTTAAAAGAGTACCTTTTAGTTCAAGAGATTTATATCAAAGTATTGAAATTGATGACTCAGCATTTCTAAACTGTAGGAGTCAGTGTTCTCACCTGTGGTAATGAACAAAATAATCCAAATGAAGTGTCACAGTGTGTGACTGTGAAAGTTAAACAGATGAAAGATTACTCAGAGTGTGTCTTAGATCAATCACTGAGAAGCCCACAGCAGCTGCTTGTTCATATGAGAGCCTGAGGAGAACAGTAGCAGCCTGAGACCTCTGTAGTTATTTATTTATAAATCAAAGACTTGAAAATCAAGAAATAGAAGAAAACATTTTTGCAGGAATTTTGGCCAATGCAGAAAGTGGCAGAATCACAGCTGAGTCTGAGGCAAACCATATAAACAAGTTGTTGGGACGAGTGCAAGGCTGTCTG
>RJWM01045379.1:0-12831 GCA_004363535.1 Dasyprocta punctata | reverse complement strand
TTTTTTTAAGGAGATTCTCATTATGAATTTTGAATTCAAGGTAGGAACAACTTGTACTTGAAATAAAAGTCATTACCCTAAAAATGAGTCAACATACTTTTTCACTGTGAGTATTAAGATGCTAAACTTCAACCAGGTATGGCTCCACAGGTCTATTGTCCTAGCTACTTACCAGGATGAGGTGGAAGGATTGCTTGAGCAATAGTGAGGAACTTGATGTCAGCCTGAGCAATACAGTGAGAGCCCATCTTTAAAAAAAAAAAGAAAAGCTGAGTTTTCATATAAAAGGAAAGGGTGATGCCAATACAAGCAGCAATGAAACAAATGGAAGATTTCAGAAGAACGTTTTATGACATTTAATTGATGAAGTCTATCAAAAATTTCCTTGCCAAATTATTACCTGGGAATCTCCATTTTAATGTATGCAACCTTCAATAAACACCCAAATGTTTATGAATTGGAGTCTTTTCTGCAGGAGACCAGAGAGTTAGTGGTAGATAAAGGAACAAGTTTAATTTTGTATCTTTTCTCTGTGAGTCCTCATCCTGTCACCTGATTGATACTTTAGGACTGGCAATACTCAAGCATGGTAACCAACTATTTTGACAACTTTCTTCCCAAAACTGGAGACAAACTTTGCGTAGTCTGTAGGGTTGAACTAAGCAGAATCTTAAGTAACGATTAGAATGTGACTCAGAGATAGTATAGGAATGATTAATTTCATGAGCAGAGATAGAACCAGAGTTGTTCAGCAATACAGGCTATCCACCTCACTCTCCTGATTTCAGTCAGGGTGCAGAAAAATGGAAGGCATTTGCCAATTTGCAACTGTGTATCAGTGAGCATCCAACCTCTGGGTTTACATGATATAGAACATAGATATCATGGCCTCTCCGAGGACTCATCTAAATATTTTTGTTTTCCCATTTCACCAAAACTTGAGAGAAGAGAAAACAAACTTTTAGATAGAATATGGAAGACATCTGAAGTCTGTCAGGTCTAACATGCCAGATAGAGTTGAGCAACCATAACTTCATGCCTTAGGGACAAACTCCCAGGTGTATTCTCAGTGAACTTCCCCATCTATATCAGGGGACCTTAGGGACAAGGCAAGGGCCCAGATTGGGAAGCACAGGCCCTATTAAGTTTCTAATACGGCTGAGTGGGAAGGAGGCAGTACCGTGGCTCTCATTTAGTCACTTGCCACATATTTGTAGAAATTACTGATCTGTGAGTGGCATGAATCTTCAAGGTGGAAGCTGAAGCAGTTTGTAACATTATTTTAACTGACTGAGAAGGGACACATGGCAGCCAGTTGCCCAGGGTGGAGCTTTCCTACTCCATTTGAAATATGGAGTCATGTGCTTTAAAAAATTTTTAGCACCTTTATTTCAGCATTTGTTAAAAGAAGCTGTGATAAACTTCATCTGGTTGCTTCATCTGGTCACAACAGCAGACAAACCTCAGGAGAACTCCCAAATCATGAGCATTAGATATCTGACTGTCCTGACAGCAGAAATATTCTTCTAGAAAGCTGATTTTTCAACCCTTGATAAGTCAAGCACAGAACCTGACTACTATATATATGATAAAATACTTCTAGGATGGAAAAGGAGGCCTAAAGATAATTATTGGAGGTAGCATCTGAATTTTCCTAATGGAAAGATGTGTGTTTTGTAAGTTTACATTGAACTTAGAGATGTGAGTCACCATAATTAGAACAGGCATGGAAAACCTAGGACTGCATGTAATTCTTAGTTCTTTTGACCTTTTGTACCCAAGGACATTGAAGGAAAAAACTTCATAAAAATGTTTTGTATTCTGTTCAATTTATTTCATCAATGCTTTGTAGATTTTATAGCACAGACCCTTCACTTCTTTGATTAAATGTATTTTAGATATTTTTGTATTTAATGCAAATGGAATTGCTTCTGTTCTTTATATTTCAGATATTTTACTGCTAGCATATAAAAACACTACTGATTTTTGTATTTTGATTTTTTTATCTTGCAACTTTTCTGAGTTCATTTGCTAGCTCTAATAATTTTTAAGTGGAATCTTTGGGATTTTCTGCATATGAAATTATGGCATGTGCAAACATTGATAAATTGACTTATACAGCTTGGATGTCCTTTCTCTTGCTTAATTGCTCTGCTTAAAACTTCCAACGCTATGTTGAAAAAAAGTGGTGAAAGTTGGGATCCTTGTTACACTGTTCAGCTTTGCTCCCCTTAATGTAATATTAGCTATTTACTTATTATAAAGGAATTTATTATGATGAAATACTCTTTCCATATCTTTTGTTCATTGCTTATATCATGAAGAGATGTTGAACTTTATTAAATGGCTTTTTAGTATCTATGGAGATGATGACACAGTTTTTGTGCTTCATTCTGTTGGTGTAGTATGTTGTATTTACTGATTTGTATATACTGTCATTATTTTTCAATTTAACTGATAACCAGTATTTATCTAATGTTGGACCAGGTCATTCAATATGTTGCATGATATCAGCCAAAGATTGCCATTTCTGCTGAAGGTTATTTTGGCAAGAGAATTCTTCGATTCCAGCTCTCCAAAAATCTATTGAGATTCTGTGAGTTGATACATACACACATCCTGCTCTGCTGTACTCTCTTTTTCATTAGTGATAATTGCTTGGAGCATTTTACAAACAGCAGAAGGAATGGAAAATACTGCATGCCACGTGGGAGGGCAGGTATCAAATGTCCTCTATGTCAGCTGCTCAGACATTTTGAACATTTTGAAAGATGGAATCCCAGAACAGGCCCAAGATACCCCCTGATCTGAAAATGGTCTCTGTTGATTTTGCAGTCCAGTAAACATTTGTTATCTCCACAATAACACTCAATCCTGTCCACAATTGATGACTTTTAGAGAGGTCATTCTCTTGGCCTTGGCATGCATATAATTAGTCAAGAATTCAAGGAACTGCCATTTGAAGCAGATAATCAAGTCCATTTTTTACAAAAGACCATATAAAGGACCCCTTTTGTTGTGAACCTTTTACTGTGAAACATATTGTATATGCTACACACACATGTGTGTGTGTGCACACAATGGCATAAGTCTGTGTTTCCCTTCAGCTCCTATATTCAGGTTGAAGCCTAAATCCACAGAATGATGGCATTTGGAGAGGGGCATTTGGGAGCTTATTGTGCCATAAGAGTAAAATTCTCATGAATTGAATTAGTGCTTTTATAAAAAGGGACATAAGAGATTTTTCACTCTCTGTGTCTGTCTCTCTCAATGTCTCTGTCTCTCTCATCTCTTTCCCTCTCTGTCTCCCTCTCTCTCCCTCTCTCTCGCTCTCTCTCACCTAAAAGGTGATTTGTCTATAAACCAAAAAGACGTTCCTCATTAGAATCAGATTTGTTAGGCATCTTGACCTTGAACTTTACATTTTCCATAAGTTCGAGAAATTAATTTTTGTTATTTAAGTCACTCAATGTTGGTATGTATTTTGGCTATAGTATCCTGAGGGAACTAAGAACACACACACACATACATACATCAAAATAAAATACCAGCATTCACTAACCAACATAATCAACTCTAGTATCTTTGAAGTCCATATGTGTTTCTTCCTCTGCCTCCATTACCCACTCCCAGGCTACAGTTAATGAATTCTGCAGTTTTAGTCATTCTTTTGCTTTTCTGTATAGTTTTACCACATATGCATGTGTCCCAACATAATATGTTGATTTTTTTCTGATTTTACACTTTATGTAAATGAACAACAGTTTACTTCTGACTTGGTTTTTCACTTGACATTTGGAGATTCAACCATGCTAATATATACAGCTAAATTCATCTTTTGTTTTAAATTCATCTTTTTATTGCTATTTATTATTTCATTTGTAAGTAGAATAGAAATTGCTTATCCCTTGAAAGACTGATTTTCATTTTGTGATTTTATATGTAATGCTGCTGGAAAATTGTGCATAGTTTAATTTCAAGGCAGAAAATGAAATTCAGGAAAGGTCATTTAAAAGATTCTTTTTATTGTGACACTTCTACCGTGAAATATGCACACACAAGGAATATACAAAGTCATTCAGGTTGCTTCCATATATCCTACTTCTTTCCAGTCAAGGATCGTAGGAATTGTACTTCTCAGCCCACACAATTTAGGTATGGCCATGTTGGATTAATGAAATGTAGACTGAAATGATAACGTGACATTTCTGGGCAGCAGCTTAGAAAGGTTATACACTCCATGATATTTTCTCTCTTATATACACCTAGAAGTTACTTCACTTAGCAGATTTTCTGTCAACATAAATCCCCATATAAAGATGACAGTGACATAAGTGTCTTCAGTCAACCTACAGTGACCACATAAGTAACACAAAACATTTGTTAAGTCACTTTCAGTTTATCTAATGTATTATCTAGTTTAACCTGGCTAATATAGAAGTTAGTATTAGAAGTAAATTTGCTTAGAGTTCATGTATTCAATGTCAGTAAATACCAAGTTTTCTTACAAAAGGTTGAGTTAATTTTAATGGTGCTTATACCAGTAGTAATGGAAGTTTCTATTTGTCCACAGCCTTGTCAACATTTACTATTCTAATAATGTAATTTGATCTGATGAATGTGAAGAAATGCTTTCTATTGTTTTGATTTTATTTTCCTGAAGATCATTAATATACTTTTTTTATTTTTATTTTTATTTTAAAAAAGCAAAACAGAAAAAAAGGTAGAAGTAATACAGAAGTTCAAAAAAAGTAAGAAATCAATACTAGTTAATATATTACATGTTGTTATCTTAGAAGTTGTTGTTCAATTTATGAAATCTAGGCATAAAAAATCAGACAATCAATGGCAATACAAACTATTCTTTCTATTGAACTAATAGAGAATTAGTAGTATAGTTATATATCTTGCATACTTATACATACATAGAGTTTTATGCATTTTGAGCACTTTCTTTCCCTTTCCTTATTACAGTATCTGTTGTACATTTTTGATCTTATTACTCTTTCAGTTTTTTTTAAATTATTATTTATTTTTCACTTTGGAAAGACAATATGATATTTACAAATGTGAGTCTTGATTTATTTCACTTATGAGTATAGTCTTGCGTTGCCTCCTTTTAGCTACAAAAGCCTCAAGATCATATTTTTTAATAGCTGAGCAATATTCCACTGTATAAAAATACCACATCTTTTTCATCCATTCTGTGGTTGATGGGCATTTTGGTTGTTACCAAGATTTAGCTATTACAAATTGTGCTGCTATAAACATGGGTGCATGTATATTACTGTGACATGATACTTTCAATTTTTCTGGGAAAATACCCAGAAGGGGAATAGCTGGATTGAAGGGGATTTCCAATCCCAGTTTTTTGAGGAATCTCCATATTGATTTCCACAGTTGTCGCACCAGTCTACACTCCCACCAACAGTGGAGAAGGGTTCCTTTTTCCCCACAACCTCGCCAACATTTGTTATCAGTTGATTTCTTGATGGCAGCCATTCTTTCTGGAGTGAAATGGAATCTCAATGTGGTTTTAATTTGCATTTCTTGAATGACTAGTGATGTTGAGCGCTTCTTCATGTATTTATTTGCCATTGGTATTTCTTCATCTGAGAAGTGTGCGTTCAATTCAGATGCCCATTTTTCAATTGGGTTTTTTCATTTAGGAGGCCTGATGTTTTTCAATTCTTTATATGTTCTGGATATAAGTCCTTTGTCTGAGAGACAGTTGGCTAGAATTCTTTCCCATTCTGTGGGCTTTGTTTTCACTTTATTAGTGATTTCCTTTGAAGTGCAAAAGCTTTATAATAAAATGAGATCCCAGTTGATTATTTGAAGTACATCCCATGCAGTTTGCATTTTGTTCATGAACTCTTTGCCTACCCCTATGTCTTCAAGATGTTTGCCTACATTGTTGCCCAGTAAATTTAGTATTTCTGTTTTAATATTTAGATCTTTGACCCATTTTGACTTAGTTTAGTGCATGGTGATAGACATGGGTCTAGTTTCATTCTTCAACATGTGGAAAGCCAATTTTGCCACAGCCACTTATTAAAGAGGCTATCTTTCTTCCAGTGAACATGTTCAGCCCCTTTGTCAAATACAAGGTGGCTGAATGTCACCTTAGTTGTATTCACATCTAATCTGTCCCATTGATCCTCAGGTGTATTTTTTTTTTTTTTTTTTTTTTTTTTTTTTTTTTTTTTTTTTTTTTTTTTTTTTGCCAGTACCATGCTGATTTTCTGTAGCTTTGTAGTATAATTTCAAGTCAAGGATTGAGATGTCTCCTGCTTTGCTTTTGTTGCCTAGAATTGCCTTTGCTATTCTAGGTCTCTTTTGGTTCCAGATGAATTTTAGGAGTGTTTTCTCCTAGTCTGCAAAGTACGTTAATGGAATTTTGATCGGGATTGCATTAAATCTGTGTAACAGTTTTGAGAGTATGGCCATTTTCACAATGTTGGTTCTCAGTATCCAAGAGCAAGGGATATCTTCCCATTTCTAACATCCTCTTCATCTCCTTTTTTAGAGTACTATAGTTTTCAGCATATAGGTCTTTTACATTCTTTCTTAGGTTGATTCCTAAGTATTTCACTTTTTGGGTGCTGCTATGAAAGGTATTGTTTCCGTAATTTCTCTCTCAGTGAGTTTGTTGTTTGTGTATAGGAATGCTGTTGTTTTTTGAGTGCTGACTTTGTATCCAGCTACACTGCTGAACTTGTTTATGAACTCTAGTAGCTTTTTAATGGAGTTTTTAGGGTCTTTATGCAGAGTATCATGTCATCTACAAATAGTGATAATTTAACTTCTTCCTTTCCTATCCTTATTCGTTATATTTCTCTCTTTTGTCTGATTGCTCTGGCTAATGTTTCCAGAACTATATTGAATAGGACTGGTGATAGTGGAAATCCTTGTCTTGTTCCTGATTTTAGAGTGAAAGCTTTCAGTTTTTGTCCGTTTAGTATAATGTTGGCTGTTGGTTTGTGACAGATGGCTTTTATCAGTTGAGGTACATTCCATCTGTTCTAATTTTCAGTAAGGTTTTTATCATGAACAAGTTTTGGACTTTATCAAAAGTTTTTTCTTTTTGCATCTATTGAGATGATCATGTGATTTTTGTCTTTGGCACTATCAATGGGGTGCATTACATTTGTTGATTTGCATATTTAAACCATCCCTGAATTCCTGGAATAAATCCCACTTGGTCATGATGTATAACCTTCTTAATGATTTGCTGCATTCTGTTTGCCAGTGTTTTATTGAGAATCTTTGCATCGATGTTCATTAGGGAAATTGGCCTGTAGTTCTCCTTTTTGGTTGGATCTTTCTCTAGTTTTGGTATCAGAGTAGTACTTGCCTCCAGGAATAAGTTAGGGAGGATTGCTTCCCTTTCAATTTTATTGAAGAGTTTGAGTAGCGTTGGCATTAAATCTTCTCTAAATTTCTTGCAGAATTCAGTTGTGAATCCATCAGGACCTGGACTTTTCTTTGTTGGTAAGTTTTTAATCACATTTTCAATTTCAGTAACTGATATTGGGTTATTCAAAATTTTTTTATCTTCTTGACTCAGCTTTGGTAGTTCATATGTTTGTAGGAATTTGTACATTTCCTCTGTGTTTTCCACCCTATGTGAGTAAAGATTTTCAAAGTAGATATTCATGATCTTCTGAATTTCTGTGGGATCTGTAGCAATTTCTCCCTTTTCATTCCTTATTGCATGAATCGAGTTTTTTCTTTATTTTTGTTGATAAGGTTGGTTAGAGGTTTCTCAAAGAACCAACTCTTTGATTCATTAATTCTTTGGATTGTTTTCTTAGTTTCAATTTCATTAATTTCTGCTCTGATCTTTGTGATTTCCTTTCTTCTATGAGCTTTGGGTTTGACTTGCTTTTCTTTTTCTAGAAGCTTGAGGTGTAACATTAGGTTATTTGTGCTTGTTCTGTTTTCTTGATGTCACAATTTATTGCTATATATTTTCCTCTTAGGACTGCTTTCATTGCATCCCACAAGTTTCAGTATACTATATCTCTATTTTCATTGAATTTTACATATTGTTTAATTTCTTTTTTAATTTCATCTGTAACCATTGATTGTACAGGAGGTTGTTATTTAATTTCCATGCATTTATGTAGGTTTTGCAGTTTCTTTTATTGTTAATTTTCAATTTCAGTGCACTATGATCAGATAATATGCATAGGATAATTTCAATCCCTTTGCATTTACTTAAGCATGTTCCTTGGGCTAATATATGGTCTATTTTAGAGAATATCTCAAGTGCAGCTGAGAAAAATGTGTATTCTGATGTTGCTGGGTGGAACACTCTGTAAACCTCTACTAAATCCACTTGTTCACAGCATTGATTCAGTTCTGTTATTTTTTTTGATGACTTTTTGTCTAGTTGATCTATGTCTATGTGACAATGGGGCATTAAGGTTCCCTTTTATAATTGTTATTGCATATTTGGTTTTTCATGTCCATGAGTATCTGTTTTATATAGTTGAGTGCTCCCATATTTGGTGCATATATATTTATGATTGTTAGCTCTTCCTCTTGAATTTTCCCACTAACAAGTATGTAATGACCTTTCTAAACTCTTTTGATAATTTTTGGTTTGAAGTTTACACTGTCTGCAAACAGAATAGCTATGCCTGCTTTTTTCTGGGTTCCTGTTACATGGAATATTATTTTCCATTCTTTGACTTTTAGTCTGTGAGTTTCCCTTTGAGTCAGATGTCTTTCTTGTATGCAGCATATTTTTGGATCTTGTTTCTTGATCCATTCTGTTACCCTATCTCTTTTAATTGGTATATTGAGGCCATTTACATTTTTTTATTTTAAAGATAGTAAAATACGACAGAACATAACAGAACAAAGTCAATCAAAACAAAGCAGTAGGACTGGTACAGAACTTCGAAGACTGATAATGTGAGTACAATAGCTACCATAACATACCCTGCCATCTTCAGATTAGCTGACCACTCCAACAGGTGTAGTAGAATTGAGCCAAAAACAAAACAAAACAAAATCAATAAAAACAGAATATAAAATAAAGGAAAAAAAGAGAAAAATTATAACGATCATAGTAAAGCAAAATGGTGAGAATCATATTGGTCCTCGAAGACAAGACAGAAGAGAGTTCCACATATTTACAACATTGCCTACTGTCACCATGCAAAGAGACATTCAGCGTGCCGATCAGAGGCCTGCAAAATCTATGAAAAAACACTAGTGTTCAGTTGCTCTATGTACCTTAGTCGCCATCAATTTAGCCAGACCTCAGAGCCAGCAGCTTGCTTACAGGTGGGCGGGGTATGGATGATGTCCTTGATTTCAAGCCCACACGCCAGTGCTGCGCGGGCCCAGCTAGCTGGGGCCCAATTGGACCCACTCTGGTTCTCCTCCGGGGTTGCGGAGCTCCCAACCCCGGAAGGCTGATCAGTTCTCCCTTGATGTGCACTGGCGCCACGCGGGCCCAGTGAGTTGGGGCCCGGTTGGACCCATTCTGGTTCTCCTCTGGGGTCGTGGAGCTCCCAACCCCGGAAGGCGGATCAGTTCTCCCTTGATGTGTGCTGGCACCACACAGGCCCAGTGAGTTGGGGCCCGGTTGGACCCATTCTGGTTCTCCTCCAGGCCATTTACATTGATGAATATAACTGATACATACTGGCCTAGCTTTGTTGTGTTATTTTCCTGCTTTTCCCCCTCACTTAATTGTTTGCCCTACCTGGTCTTTTTTTCTGTTGTTGTTCTAGGAATTGTAGTCATTTTTGTCTCTCTCTTTTGTGTCTTTCAGTATTCTTGCTAGGGTTGGCTTGGCAGACATGAATTTCTTCAGTTGCTCTTTGTCATGGAAACATCTTATCTCTCCATCAATTTTGAGAGAAAGTTTTGCAGGGTACATCAATCTGAGCCGAAAGTTGTTTTCTTTCAGGGCTTGAAATACTTCACCAAGTTCATCTTAACTTGAGGGTTAGTGCTGAAAAGTCTGCCGTGATTCTAATGGGCTTTCCTTGATAGGTGAGTTGTGTCTTTTCTCTTAATAGTTGTATAGGATATGCTATGTACCCCCAAGTCCTCATACTTTTGATGGGGCTGAGTCTGACACTTGTGATCAGTTTGTTGTCTAGCGCCAGGATTAATGGCACCAGGATTAATGACGTGACTGCTACACCCGCCCAGGGGTGGAGCTGAGATACAGTATAAGGGAAGGCGGGTCTTCCTCTTGCTTGCTTCCCGGCTTCCCGGCTTCCGCCCTCTCTCTCGCTAGCGCGGATTGTGGCTTGCAGCCACCATGAACTGTAGCCCCGTTATCCCATGCTGCCTTGGAGCCCACTTTATGGACTGAAACTCCCGAGAAACTGTAAGAATAAACCTTTCCTTCCCTAACTTTGGGTGTCAGGTATTTTGTCTCGGCAACGAGCAAAATGTAACTAAGACAATAGTTTTTTAGTATTCTGTTTTTATGCTGTATGTCTGGGATCTTAATTATTATATGTCTGGGTGTAGATTTATTTTGGTTATGACCATTTGGCATTCTACATGCCTCATTTATCTGCATATCTGATTCTTTTCCCATGTTTGGGAAATTTTCCACCGTTACTTTTTTTTTTTTTTGTGGCACTGGGGATCGAACTCACAACCTCAAACCTGCCAAGGCAGGCGCTTAAGCCACTAAGCCAAACTCCAAGCCCTTCCACCATTACTTATGCCAATAGTTTTTTTTAAGTCAGTTGCATTGACCCCTGCATTTTCATTGACGCCTATCAGTATTATGTTGGTTCTCTTTGCTTCATCTTGACACTGTTGAATTGTTATTTCATACTCCCTTGTTACTTTTATAAGTTCTTTCCTTTCATGATTGCTAGCTGCAATCCTGTCTTCAAGGCCCGAAAGTGTATCCTCAGCTTCATATAGACAGATTCACCAGCTTTCAATGAAGCTTTGTATTTCCTGGATATCTCCTTGGATTTTTTCATGCTTTCTGTTTGCTTCCTAAGTTGCTTATTCAAGGTTTCCATCATTTTCCCATGCTCCTATACTTTTTTATCTGTATCTTCTCTAGCTATGCAGAGTAATTCCTTTACAAATATTTTCTTTTCTTTCTTTACCTGAGAGATTATTTCTAATCTGATTTCCTTTCTAGCTTCATGGATTTTTTTCATTATTTCACTTGCTATCTTTTCAGAAATTTCAGATGTATGACTTTCAGTGTCCTCTATTTCAATAACCCTTTACTAGTTCCTGATGAACTGGACGTTTGTGATTGCGTGTTGCTTTTTTGTCTTGTCATTTTCACCTCTTGGGTTAATAGTTTGGTCTTTCAATCCCACTAGTCTCTAGTGACTGTTTTATGTGTCTTAGGTCCTACTGTATGGGTGATTTTTGTCCAATTGCTGAGTCCCACAATAAAGTGGAGGGGACAGTCCCTTGGATTCCTCCTGCAGGTCCTTTTGGGTGAGTCTTACATTCTTCCTAGGCTGACTAGTCTAGGAGTATTGATGCAAGCCAACACTTAGCTTTTGTTGTCACTGTGGTTTTAGGCTGTTCAATGCTGCCATATTTACCTGTCCATATTGTGTGCCTCTGCTAGGACCTACTGTGTCACAGGGGATCTCCTAGGTCCTTTCCAGTTTCTCCAGGTTGGGGGAGGCCTTGTCAGCCTTCTCCTCAACCCAACCAGTGTTTTCTGTATGGAAGAAGGACTCACCCACACTCTTGCTGGGTTTCCAAAGTCCTACAGCTGAAGAGGAGGGCCCATTGCTGCTCCTGCTGACCCACTGATGTCCTCTACTTAAGGAGGGCACTCACCACACAGTTGCAGGCCTACTGGGGTCCTCTGTGGGGTGATGGGTTACTGAGGCTTCCACCAACCCACCAGGGTTCTGCAGGTAGTGTACAGGGTGCTGATGGTCTCTAGGCTGTTGAAGACTCTGGGGTGGAGAGGGAGGTGCTGCCATCAATGATCCACAGGCTATGTAGGTCTCCAGGGTGGGTGGGGCAAAGGTCCAAGGTCTCGCTGGCTGCTGCTGAGGTCCGAGGTCTCTGGGGCCTGCGGGTGGGTGTGATATACTTCTGTATGTTTATGAAACATTCATAATTTTATGTAAACAATTTATAATTTATGCCTGTATTTCTACTGAGATACTGTCTTACAGTTTCTTATTGATTCAAGTAAATTCTTTGAACCTATCTATGCCTCCTTATCTCATCTTCCTTTTTTTCTGTAGCATGTATTACTATCTTACAATGTATTTGTTTATTTATTTGATTATTGTCTTTGTCTCCTAATCGATGATGTAGGCTTCATGAGATCAGGGTCTGAACTTTTAACTAGTGAATCCCCTGTCCCTATAAGGTGTCCTGGGCACTAGGTAAGTAATTACTGAATGAATAAAAAACAGTTGCAAGCATTTGCAACAGAATCTGACCATTGAATTTCTTGACCATGACCAATTTTAGAATGTGTGCAGCTTTTGGTCTGAAACCAATGGACCTTAGAACTTGATGTACCATTACTGGCTTTATGAGGACCAGTTTGCAGGAGTTTACAATTTCCACAAGCAATTGTCCTCCATAAATGATTGGGTATATATTTTTCTTTTTAGTATTTTGAAACCTAGCCCCAAGATGATGGGAAAAATAATTGGGGCCTTTGAAAGGTGAATATATCAGGAAGGTGAGGCCCTTCTCAGTGAAATTAGTACCCTTATAAAGAGACTTGAAGTATTTCCCCAGATATTCGCATCATAGAAGCACAGAGCATCAAAACACCATCTATGAAGTCCTTACCAGATATTGTATATGCCAGTACATTGATCTTGGATTTACTCA
>RJWM01045378.1:0-12834 GCA_004363535.1 Dasyprocta punctata | reverse complement strand
TAATAACCTGAAGCCAGGTGTGGTGGTGCACGCCTTTAATCCCAGCACTCGGGAAGCTGAGGTAGGAGGAGCGTTGTGAGTTCGAGGCCAGCTTGGGCTACAATGTGAGCGCAAGGCTGGTCTGAGCTACATAGTGCGACTCTGCCTCAAAAAACTAGGGCCGGGAGTTTGGCTCAGCAGTTTAAGTGCCTGTCTGGCAAGTGTGAGGTTGTGAGTTCGATCCCCGGTGCAGAAAAAAAAAAAAAAAAAGTAATAACCTGTGTTTAGAACTAAGCAGAGCCACAAGGTGGATGCTGGAGAAGGTGACAAGTTATATTGAAAGGCAACAAAAGGATCTTAGAGAAGGAAAAATAGTTACACAAGTTAAAAGTAGCTGAGAAGTGAGAGTTTGTTTATATTAATAAAATTTTGCCATGTAGATATATTCTAGAAAAAGCAACATTTCTCTAATTTTTCTTCTAATGTACAATGAATAGCATCATCTTTCTGTGTCTTTACCTGACCTAACATGACCTCAAGAAAAATTATTTGGTTAAACTTTGATAAAAATATGACCATGAGTTATGATTTTTATCTGTATAGTCACAGTCATCAAAAATGTTTATCTAGAGGACAGCTGCCAAGCTAGATTACTATATCCAGCAAAACTATCCTTCAAAATTGGAGAAGGAACAAAGACCTTCCAAGATAAGGATTCATTGCAGAAATCTATGACTTCTAAGCCAACACTAGAGAAAGCACTTAATAGGAATCCTTCATAGAGAAGTGGAATAACAGACAAAATTGAAAATTAGGAAGAATCGAACATTAGAAAAACAACAAAATGACATGTACTAATACGTACTTTTCTATAAAAAATGTTTAGACAGATAATTCAAGTCTTTCAAAGTTTGGAAAGTAAAATGAATAATATAGTTTAGTTTCATCATTACTTATGTCTTCCTTTTCTACCAACCTTCTTCATGCAGTCCATCTTGAATTCTGTTGATGCTACAGTTATTACATGAAAGTTCATTGCCTCTTATCATAAAGTTTATGACCCCATTTATTGCTTCTCATCACATTCTGGAACTAAGTTTTGTAAGTTCATACACTGAGGGATTGAAAATCATTATGATGTAATCTTGAAAATTCAAGAAAAATGAAAGATCATTTTTTCTGACAGTGAATTTCTAGAAACCCATAGTATTTAGTTCCCTTCTGCTTTCAAAAATACTGAGACAATAAATAGTTCATGTCTTCCAAGGTAACGAGTTTACCACTGCCCACCTGGGATAAAAATACTGAAGGACATTATATTTTTTCCCTTCCCTGAACATACTGACACTAAACAAATAATTGTATTCAGTTTTTCACGCACATATTGATTTATGAATAACTCTGAACATGTAACTGATATATGAGCTTTATTAATGCTCATCTAATGAAGGTAGACCCAGTGCCTTGTAAGTAATTTTAAGAGATAGCTGTGATGTTGTTAATTACTAGGTACCTAGGAGGCATACATCTCAGTAGCTCATGAACAAGCTAAGAGTAGAAGAAATTTATTTGTGAAAAGTCAATTCCAAAATCTATCTTACATTTTTTACAGTAAAAGTAATGAACACAAATTCCTTACTCGAAACTAATTTCCTACTAATATACTATTCCCACTTTGTGAAACTAACATACAAATGAGGGTTACACTATGCCAAAAGTCTTTCTTAGGGAAAGATCCAGGAGGAAAAACAATAGAATGCAAACACTATTATGACATGTTAGTCCATGGCTGAATTGGCACAGTTACAGACATCTGTCTTACCCTGAAACATGTATTTAATCCAAGGTTCTCTTTCCTACTGCATATTAATGAACTAGATATTTTCGCTCCATGAGAAAGCCCTTGTTAAAACTTTAACTATCACTAAGGAAGAACTATCAAGGCTACAGTGCATGCTCACCATTCCAACAGCTTTTGTGTTTGTATTTCACTGAAGTGGTACTGACAGCATGTATGTTCTTCCTTGCGGTGTATTTTTAAAAAAATTATTGCTTTAATTTTTTATATTCATAATGTATGGCAAACATGTCCAAATTTCAAAGAGAATATTATGAAAACCAAGTTTCTTTGTAAAAAATTGATGTTTTCAAACATTTATTTAAACATTAACACCTACTAATATAAAATATATTTTGTAAGTGAAGTCTGTTTGCATGTAATGGTTATTTTGAGTTGGCTTGTTTTCAGTTCTGTTAAAAATCAATCTTGGGAGAGTTTCTTTTTCTGTTTTCTGGTATGTAGTGTCTATATTAAATCATATAATTTAGCAACAACTTAATTTGTCTTGAGTGTTATAGCTGGCAGACAGTGGTAAAAAATATCTAAACAACAAGAATTCTGAAGTGATCCCATACCTTTCCCAAGAGTTTTAAAATAAATTGTTCATCAATCTGTTTTTGCACTCAATATCAATGGAGGTCAATAAATTCTACTTAAAATCACAGCCATGAATTCTTTAATCTTTGGGATCAATTTGTGCAGGGAGGATAAAAAATTTTCACAGACAAGGAAATACTCCAGCCTATCAGAAAGCATTACTTTTAGATACAAACCAATTATTCATCAGCAGAAAGAGAATGCAATCCCAGAGGTAGACTAATACTTCAGATCCAATTTCTAGTTATCTCTTGACAATTTTACTGTCACAGAAAAATACGTTATCAAACATGCAACATTGATCCAATATTCAAAGACATTTTTCAGAATCTCCCTCAACAAAAAAGAATATACAAACTGCTAAATTGCATGATGCCATTGTCTACCTGACGCGCTTTTCAGTGTTTGTAAATGTTCCTACTCACAGACAATTTTAAATGTGATTTAATGCTACAGTGCAAAACTTTTTTATATAAAAGTATTTTTAAACTTTTGACCAATACAGATTGTTAAATGCTTATAATTAGAAAAATATTCTAAAACTTGATCTTCTTTTTTTTTTTAAATAAAGCTTAGTCTTTCTCCTACTTGTTTCTTTTTCTTTTCTTTATTTTTTTAAGACAGAGTTTCACCGTCAGTTCAGGATGGCCTTGAACTCACTTGGTATCCCAGACTGACCTCAAACTCACAGCAACCCTTCTGCCTCAGTCTCTCAAGCGCTGGGGTTACACACGTGTGCCACCACGCCTGGCTCTGCTTGTTTCTTTCTAGACTTATCCAAAGCTATTTCCTTATTACTACTCAGAGAGCTATTTTGTTTGGAAGTAGATCTGCTCTTCATACACATCTTCAACCACCAGGTGATTTATTGAAAGCATGCAATATGCCAAGCACTGTATTAGGGACATAAGGATAAATATCAGTCAGTTTTAAAAGTCTAAATAAGATTGATGGTTTTATCATTTGTCCACTATTTGGGGTGTATATGAATTGGATTCCAAACTCAATCAACTTTATCAGCTTTGTTTCTCTTCATTCAACTTCATGCATTTAATCTTCCATGCACAATGAACTTCTTTCCTTATTTGCATAATTTATGATCCCTTTTTTCCTGTGTGCTTTTGTCCATAATGTACTTCTCTCCTCCAGAACGAAGTATCTCCACTGTCAAGTGCCCTGTCGAAATCAAGGTCAAGGTTTTATCCTTATCAGTGAAATATTTCTTAAATGCCCTTGTATAAACCACCCCCCCAAACTCCCTAAATACTTTCTGTGTACCTCATCCTGACTCTTAATTAACAAAAACTTTTAATTTCACAGAAACTGAGAATGAAAATTAAAAAGAACATTTAAAGAATAGTGTGAAATAAACTACAACTTGTTAAATACATGTTAGCACAAAGAAATGTCACTTTGTCTTTTCACAACAAATAAACTGGGGTGGGGTGCAGAAAGATAATGCCTTACTTTAAAACAATATTGAAAAATTCATGAACCAATTGTGAAAGTGAGAAATAAAACTGATTTTATAGCCAAAAATATAAATATATATTTTCTCAAACAGATATTTTCCAGGACATTGAAAATTCCTGATACTCAGAGAAAGTAATAGTAGCATAATAAAGAGTAGAAATTTGTTTTTTGAATTATAGTAAAGCATTCAGAAAATATAGACAAATTTGTAGGCAAAATCATCGGGAAGAAATCCACTAAAATAAAGACAACTGGGTAAACTCATGAACATGTATATTGAAATAACTATCTAATGAGGATTAATGTAAATAGACCACTAACATACTTACTATATTAAAAACTCTCCCTGATGTGAGCAAAGAAAAATTTAAAAATTCTAAAACATAACAACTGGTAAAAGTTATACTCTACAAGAAGTAAAGCACAGTATTCAGTTTTGTGGGTCAGTTTAGCTCTGTTATAATCCCCAGTTATTCAAATACCAACCTTGGTATTGCTATGAAGGCATGTCATTAAAGTTCAGAAAGAGTGAACTTTAATTAAAAGGATTATTTTAGTGAAGTGACTGAACCTGATTGAGTTGATGAAAAGAACAGAGAAAACACTTCCCAGTGAAAGAAGAAATTCTGTCCCATTTGCCACAGCACTGGATCATTCTTCTCCATTGCAGTCCAGCTGCCCTTCATGAAGTCCCTACCTCAGAAAATTCAGTCCTCCCTTGTCATCACCCCAAATTATAGAAGTCAATTCTTTGCAGTAAAAATCCTGCTATGTATCTCATATTAATTTCATTTCAGTTGAACTCCATCATGGTCACCATTTCTTTCAGTCAACAT
This sequence comes from Dasyprocta punctata, assembly GCA_004363535.1. NCBI lineage: Eukaryota > Metazoa > Chordata > Mammalia > Rodentia > Dasyproctidae > Dasyprocta > Dasyprocta punctata. The sequence goes on along the minus strand of RJWM01045378.1, from coordinate 8,109 downwards.
ACATTCAGTAAGCAGCTTAGAGCTATGAGCAATTAATTGAATTCACTTAGACTCCTCTCACTCAGCATTTGACTAAATCATCTATTCAGCCAGATTTTTTTTTTTTTTTTGCCCCCTGGGTGACCAGTTTACCATGACCAAATTTTTAACTGTTTTTTATATCTAAATCTTTGATTCGTTTTGATATATTTTAAGTACAGGAAGAGAAAGAAATCTAGCTTCAATTTTGTGCATGTCGATGTCCAGTTTTCCCAGCAATGTTCATTAAAGACGCAGTCTTTTCTCCAAGAATAAATTTTTTGTTTTGCTTTTGTTTTTTTGTCAAAAATCAGAGAGCTGCAGGTTTGTTTCTGTGTCTTCTGTTCCATTCACTGGTTTATACGTCTGTTTTTGTGTCAGTACCATATTGTTTCTGTTACCGTAGGTTTTTAGGATAGCTTGAAATCCAGCATATTGATGCCTCCAGCATTGCTCTTTGTGCTCAGTATTGCTTTGGCTATTCTGTGTCTCTTCTAACCTCTGGAGGGTAACAGGAAAACACTTGAAGCAATAGGCAAAGGCAAACACTTCTTAAATAGAACTCAAAAGCATTGGATCCACACTAATAGTTGACAAATGGGGCTACATACATTAAAAATCTTTTGCATAGTAAAGCAAACAACAGAGTGAAGAGACAGACCACTGAATGGGAGAGAAATTTTGGCAGCCCCTCTTATGATAGAGGATTAATATGCACTGTACAAAAAAACTCCAAAAAATGAACTTCCCAAAACAAATACTCCAATCAAAAAATGAGCAAGTCAGCTGAATATATATTATACAAAGAATAAAGACACACACATAGCCAATAAATATTTTTTAAAAGCCCAATGTCATTAGCCATTAGAGAAATAGATGCAAATCAAAATTACTCACACTAGTCAGATTGGCTATCATCAAGAGCACAATATGAATAAAATACAATATACATATATCTACATGTGGGTAAAAGGAATCCTCCAACATGGCTGGTAAAAATGCAAGCTAGTACAACCATTATGGAAATCAGTATGGAGATCTGACAAAATCTAAACACAGAAATAACATTTGATTCAGCTCTACACTTCTAAGTATATTCCAAAAAAACCTTAAAGTTAATAATATACTGATATATGCATACATCTGTTTACACTAGTGCAATTCAAAATAGCTAAGCCATGGTAGTACCTTCCATGCTCATCAACAGGCAAACAGATAAAGAAAATGTGGTACAGAGTATATTTAGTCATAAAGAAAGTCGAAATCATATCATTTGCTGCAAAATGGATGGAGATAGAGATTATGATGTTAAATGAAATTAACCAAAATCAGAAAATTAAATATTACATATTTTCTCTTATATGACAAATATAATAAAGAAATAAAATGAAGGAGAATCTTCTAGAAAACTAGAAAATTCATACTGCACTACACATCTACTGCTCATTTCACTTTTACGTTTTGAGGTAGGGTCTCATTAAATTGCGAAGTTGTCCAGGCTGGACATGACCTTGCAGTCTCCTGCCCCCCCTCCCCCAGAGTTCTGCTATGCCCTTTTTTATTTACTGTAGCAGTTCTTATAAATATTCATGTGTGTATGTATGTTGTTTACAGATTTTATACATGGTGACTCTGTTATCCTCTTGATCTTTAATAGTGGTGTTATCTTAATGACCAGAAGATTTCAGTATTGTCTGTTGCAATGTGTTGATCTCTTTATATGTGGTTTTTGTGTCTTGTTTAATAAAAATTGCTTATGCCAAGACCACAAGGATGTTTCACCTCTTCTTTAAAAATCTCTTATCTACTTGCCTTTAACAATTAGACTTGAAATGCAGCTGGAATTAATTTTGCTTATTTGATGAGATAGGTATGTCTATTTCATTTTGTATATATTGTTAGCACTCAGAAATAGAGATCTAATTAATATTTTTCAGAACCGGTCATGGTGTCGCATACCTGTAATTCCAGCACTTGCAAGGCTGAGGCAAGAAGAGTTCCTGGAGTTTGAGGCCAGCCTGGGCTGCATAGTGAGTGCAAGGCCAATCTGGACTTGAATACTTTCTTGACAAGTAAAATACATAGACTAACATGTATGTATAGCAGACATTGTAGATGGTCTGTTACCAAATTCTATTTTTAAAAGATCTACCTTTATCTAATAATAATGTGAGACTTTATATCCTACCTTTCATTTCAGCCATAGACACCTGTGTGGTACTTTCCAGGACAATGAGATATAAAAGAAAAGGTCAACCAGTATCATCCCTTTCTTCACTGCTTGCCTTTAGCATGTAGTATGCATAGATACTGTACCTGAGGGTATGGTGACCATATTGTAACTATAAATTGTAAGAATGAGAACGAAAATCAATAAACAAAATATAAAATCTAAGCACCAATATAACAAAAGTCCTAGTCCCCAATGATATTTGTGAACACTTACAATAACTAAAACTTTTTCCTTAATATATGACAAATAAATCCTACTTGTAGCATATGGTCACACATGCAAGGTTTTAATTTTCTCTTCTATGCAACCAACGTATGTTTAAATGGGACAAACTAAGAGATCAATTTAAATTTCTGCTTTGAAGGTATTATAATGTTTTAAAGGATCCAATTTCTCATCTGCCATGAATGAAGCCTGGAGTAATGAATTTTCTATCAACATTTATGCTCCTGTGATTCAGAATGTCTTGAACCCTGAGTCCTTACTACAGTCTACTATCTGTTTCCCTATTGATAAGTTTACTTTCTTTTTATACTAACTTTTTATTTACTCTCTATTAACATAAAAAAGAAAAGAAACATTGGGAGTTACTTTGGAGGAAGGCTTATGAAAATATATGACAAAAAGTAAATCCTAATATGTATTCACTTTTAACTACAGTACACTTATACTACATACTTGAAAAAAATCAGGTAAACAAAAAACAAATAAGAAGTCATGATACAATATTTTTGGATAAATTATCATATCAAAAATGAAAGCATTAGAAATACTGTTGGCCTACATGGATGCTCTTTGACATGATACATTACAGCAGACCTGTGGCATATTTGAAACTCAGTTAAAATTTATTTCGCCCTGTAGAAAAAAGGTCATGAATATTTTTGTTACTTATGTTATTGAATGTTATATGTAATCACATATTTGAATTACAATTTTATATCAATAATTTATCATGCCTAAGAAAGTTCATGATGCTTTCAAAGATATATGTTATTATCAGACAGTTCATTTCATATTGCCAGGAAGATCATTCATATTATATTATTGGGAAACAATTATTCTGCCCAATTTTTTATATCCTATGGAAAATGTTTGCCAATATAGTACCCTATTAATACGAACTGATTTAAATGCAATTCAATTGTATTTTTACAGTTCTTTCACACTGTTTCTCAAAAAAAGTAATAAACATGATTTTGACAATGGTGCTATTCTAAACAAATTTATCCATTTATCAGAAATCACAATTGAATTGTATTTTAGTTTATATTAACAGAGTATTGCATTGACTCAAATATTTGTTTTGTTTTTCAGGCAAGAGAGATAAATTAAACAATAAAGAACAAATAAATGTGATTTTTGGAAGGACTGAAATGCATTTGAAATTCTTAAAGCACCAATATTAGTTGGCATATGCCTCATTAAGAAGATAAAGGAAATCCTTAACAGACCTTTTAAGAATTTTCATGAGGCTCAGAAATGTTACAAGGGAAGAAAAGCAAAAGATCCTTGTGCCTTTTGTTGTTGATTTTTAGGAGAAAATTAAGAAATTTTATCCTAATCTATTGAGGACATGCATTTTATAAAATCAGTGGACTGTGAGGAAGTTAATACTAGCACAACTATGAAACACAGTTATTTCAATATTGAGAAGAGAAAGTCATGCCAAATTTTAATAGTGCTTAGAAAATATTACAGGGTTTACACACAAGGGAACTCAAAAGCTGTTTTAAAAGTTTTATCGTTAGTTTTCTGTACAAAATTCTATGAAAACTTCTAAAAATTGTAAATAAAATATTACCAAATCTTTAGCCTATAAAATAGTACAATACATACATTTATTTCTCTTTACAAAGAGCAATTTCAAGTATCTGCAGAAAGAGGAGGAAAACAGCTTGTATTTATCACTTGTTCCTGCTGAGGAATAGTCACATTTATGATATCATTTGAGTTATTAAATAGCTTTGCAATATAAAGTGATTATTATACTTTGCCTTAAAAATTAAAAGACAAGTTTAATGGATTCAGGATATTATGATTTTTGACTGAATTCAACAATTCTCAGTATATATACAAGGAGGTCAGGTGTAATTATGGAAACAATTATACAGATGTGGTGGATTAACTAATGAGCAATTTGCAACACACAGCTGAACTGAATCTGCATGGTCCTGGGTGTGGAAGGCCCACCTGAGGATTGTTGCAAACAGCAGAAAAGGAGAAATGGAGGGGAAGATGATGTGCTGTTGATTCTTCTGGAGAAGATGGTCATGCTGGTTTTTCTGATACGAACTTTGCTGTTATCATCATCAGAAGAACTCTGGTCATTGCTGAAGCCGAGGACATCTGTGGTTCTTTTTGGGGAGCCTCTGGTCCTTACCTTGAACATCGCTTCCTGGCTCCAGTGCAGATCCCTGAGTCTGTTGGCACAGACTTTCTTACTTCCACCACTGATCTTTGGGCCTTCCCAGTGCTGTTGCTTGATACAGACTTGCATGAGACATTGTCATGATCTCTAGGCCTCCAGTTCTATACATAGAGGACACAGCTGTGGGATCCAGGACCTCAGCTAGATTCTTTGAGATTCCTGTACGTGGATAGATCTGCCACATTTTTCTGCATTTGACTTTTTGGGTGACTATTATAAAATAAACCTAGAAATTATGTGTCCTGTATGAAATATATTCCCTTGTGAACACTGACTACAACAACAGGTTAGGTTTTAGTCAGTTTTAAAAAGCTGTCTGAACCGTATATTACAGGTAAGCAGAAAAATGCATAGTCAATGGATGAGAATAAAGAAAGTAATTCATGGCCTGAAGGTACCACCGTTTGTTGAAACAGGCTTTGTTATTATAGAATGTATGCCTATTTTAATAACATTTCGAATAATATAACAATCATGACTATTCAATGAAAGATTGTGCAGGATAATTACTGTAAATCATGCAACAGAGTGATAATTTAAACAATATCTTCATGTGATATCCTCACACTGACAGACACATATATTACTGCACATGTTTTGGACATGTAAAATGTTTGCTTCCTGATGTTCTAAAACAATGAGATCAACACAACAAATAGTTCTCTTTAAAGAGATTCGTGGTACTAGGAATAAGTATGTGAAACAATCCCAAGTATGAATAACAGGTATGAATAAAAAATGCGCAGGGAATAAATAGGGTTTGTTTATGTCATATAAAGTTCAAATATCTTTTCCATTTTTCACCCTCGCTGCCTTTGTTGATGATTATAAAGGAAATCATCGTCTCTTAGAGTCCCTTGGACCCATATTCAAAGGACCTCTGTATCCTGTATCATACTTGTCATAGAATCCTCAACAAGTTTGTAAATCTCACCTCTAAAACCAGACCGTTATGCACACTTTTTGATCTTCTGAGACGCTAGCATCAAGACAAGCAAAATCTCACATGGTTGATTATGTTCTTTCTAGATTCAAGCTGGTTACAAATTATTATCTCCCATTGTCTTCTGGAGCACTAACTCCTTCATCGTTTCCTTCAAGAATGGTGAACACACCTCCTAAGAAGGCATAGCTTTTCAAAAGCTTGGGGTGGGAACTGATACCCTCATTCTGTTTCTCATTTTGTCTGTGAAAATTCTCTGACAACAGAAACACAAATGCAAAAATATACCTTTGGGTTAGATAAAAGATACAAGAAAAGTACCAAAGGTAAGTTTGTAGTATTTCCCTAGTAGCTCCTAAGTAGCCCAAATGACCTAAAGTTTGCAGATTGATTATTCCTATGCAAGAGATAAGAGATGAGGTCAAATTTTAATGCAAGTGAAAGAGAAATAGATTTATCCCTACATAAATCAGGAGTGCCTCAGTGACTGAGACATAAAAATATAAGCTCACCTGTAGAAGGAGATCACGGAGGTACATTGGCAATCCCATTATCGCTATATAAAGAAAAAATGTTAGAGGAAGGAGGTTTTGCTATGAATATCTACTTTCAAGTTATACTTACAGCATGTGACCGTGAAAGGCAAGCATGCAATTTGGCTTTAAATAGTTTGATTTAGTGCATTTTAGAGATTCAGCAGACACAACAATTTCTCTTTCTGAAGAAAAACATGCTAAAATTAAAATTATTCCTATATAAAAGGTTCAAAGAAACACAAGCTTACAGTGATTACACAAAAAATTACACACACGCACAAAGAAAGCATGACAAATGACCCAGGATTATATAAAAGTAAAAACAAACTTTGGATTCAGACTCAGTAATACTGTATATAATAACAACTATCAAATCTTAGATGTAAGAATTCTAAAAGTGTTTAACATATACAAAGAGTACAGAATGTATAGTTTATAAGTAGTATATTTGTCATTTTGTTGCCCATGAAGACTTTAGGTAGACTTACCCTGAAGGATGCACTGAATTACATGAAGGAAAGAACACAAAATTCTAACAATATCAAAACTGAGTTGATGTGAGATGATAGGAAAAATATGAAGAGGGGTTAATTAAGGAGCTGACTCTTCAGCAGGTTCCAAAACTCATGAAAGATAGCAAATTTCAACAGAGAAGTTAACAGTTTTCAGGCTATATGCAATAAATGACATTGGGGGAAATATATTGTAATTAACATACTTAAAAATAAAATCACAAGTTAATTAAAGCAGTTAGAAATTTGAATAATGATTTTCAATGAGAAAAACAATAATGTTGTTACTTTTTGCCTGTGCAACGGGAGCCAAAAGATAATAGAATAATATCTTCCAATCACTGGGAGTCAAAGTCTTATTTGCATATAATCTATAAAAGTACCTCAAGGATGAAGACACAGTGAAAATGACTTTCACTAGGGAAGTTTAAAAGGACATTGGGGAACAAATTATGCTAGAAAAATATCTAAAAAGAAAGAAAATTGTTGAGAAAATATTTGGTAAATTTAAACAAATGTGAAGTTCCCAAAACATAAACTAATTTGCAGAACTAAAAACAATAAAGAAAGTGGTATAATAACTGCATATATTTTGATGGAAGCAGAAGTGACTAAATTAAAAGATTTTTAGCTTCGTGCATTTTTCATGAAGTGCATGAAAAATGTAAGACTAACATCAGTCCTTCAAACGTTATACAGGCATGTAACCACTAAATGAATTTAAAAGTCCTTATAACTTGCAATCTCCTTGGGGACAAAACAAACAAATGAAATAAAAAACAATCAATCCAAATAAAGCAAGAAAATAAGGAAAAGAAAACAGAAATAATTTCATAGGGAACAGAATTAAGATGACAAATAAAAGAAAATATATGAGTGAATTTATATCAATAAATTCATATTAAAATTACATTAGGTTAAATTATGCAGTTAAAGACAAGAACCACTCACTAGGGTTATTTATATGAGACATAATATGATAAAATGTTTGAAAAGTAGTAGAAATAATGTGGAAGGTAATACAACCCTTTTCCAAAAAACTTACATTCCTGTACTACAAGTTAGAATATAAATTATAGAAAAAATTAGTATTCACATAAACCCACACAGATATATGTTGCTATGTATGGTACAAGAATTAAATTCACCTGAAGAACATGGCAACGCTGCACTTATTTTCACCTAGCTGTACAAAGAAAAGAAGTATGAGAATGGACCAGTCAAATGCAGAAGTCTGTAAGCTCCGTAAGTGATTTGGGGGCATTTTTGACTTCTGTGGGAAATTCATCCTTGTCTCTATACATCTTTGGTTTTCCCACCTGGATATCTAGTGCATAAAAGCCAGGAATGCTACTAAACATCCTATGAAGTACAACATTGTCCTGCAACAAGGACTCACCTAGTTCTAAAAGTAGTGCAGAAGGTCAAGAAATCCT
>RJWM01045377.1:0-12834 GCA_004363535.1 Dasyprocta punctata | reverse complement strand
CCTTGCGCCTGCCAGGGCAGGCGCTTAAGCCACTGAGCCAAACTCCCAGCCCTGGTTTTTTTGAGGCAGGGTCGCACTATGTAGCTCAGGTCGGCCTTGCGCCGCGTTGTAGCCCAAGCCGGCCTCGAACTCACAACGCTCCGCCTACCTCAGCCTCCCGAGTGCTGGGATTAAAGGCGTGCGCCACCACGCCCGGCTTATGTTTACTACTAAGTGCATTACATTTATACAAATACCAATAATTCCAGTTGGTTAGGTGGTATTATCATTGAAACAGGAGAAAAAGTATGACAAAATATACATAAGAGTAGGTAAGAAACAGGGAAAATATTTCCAGTTGTCCTTTGCTAAGGAACTTTAATGGATGATACACTGTGCCAACCTGAGAAGTTTAGAAGCTTAAGTAACTCAGGAGTTCTACACCCTAAGGTGTACACGACATGCCCTAGAGTAGCTGTTTACACTTCAGAATGTTGTAAGGTTAACTCATTATGTCAATTTGAGAAGTTTAGAAACTTAACTAAGTGACTCAACAGGAGTCATTTTCTAACATCCTGAGCCTGTGCAGAAGGAGTGCATGGAAATGGTGTGGAAGCAAATGACCCACCCTAGGGTGGGTAGCCTGTATACAACAGAGGGGAGGGAAAGAGTCTTATTCTTTCCTCCTTTTGCTCTTTTTGCTCTTGCTGTCTAGTGCCCTCTTAAACTGTTGCTCCTCAGCCATGCCACTCTGCCTTGGAGCCAGCTGATTATGGACTGAACCTTCTACAAACTGTGAGCTAAATAAATCTTTCCTTCCTTAATTTTGGGCATCAGGTGTTTTGACTCAGCAATGAGAAAAAAGTAACACAGGAGCAAACTAAAAATATAATATTGCACATATGCATATGTTATACATGATACATTCAGTCACACGATAGTCTCCTGATATCTACTAGAAATTCATTTCAATACTCCTTGGGGATACTAAAATCTGCAGATGTTCAAGTCCTTTCCAAAAAGTAATACAGCATTTACTTATAAACTACACAGCCCTCCTGCATACTTCTTTGTTGTTGCTGTTTTGTTTCGTAAGACAAGGTCTCACTATGTAGCTCAGGCTGAAGCCTGAACTCACTAAGTACCCCGAACTGGCCTTGAACTCAGTCTTCCTGCCTCAGCCTCCCAAGTGCTGGGATTACAGGTGTGCACCACCCAGGCTGGTTCCTCTTGTATAGTTCAAATCATCTCAATTATTTATAACCCTTAGTACAATATAATTGTCAGGTAAGTAGTTGTCATAAAGCGATGTCTAGGGAATGGTCACAAGAAAAATATCTGTTCACGTTCAGTACAGATGCAATGTTTTTTCAGATATTTTCCATCTGCAGTTGGTTGAATCCACAGATGCAGAACCTGCAGACACAGAGAGTGACTGTATGCTTGAGGAGGTCAGAGTAAGGCTGCAATGCTCTGCCTGTACATGACTGCAGAGAATCTGAAGTAGACAGTCAGGAAGAGCTCTGGATGCTGCAGAACAGATTAGGATGAGTGCAAAATTCCTAAAGGTATTGGCATGGAAATTCAACTACAGTTGAAAAATATTTTTAAATTTACTAAATATTTGGTTATCCAATCAGTTATTGAGCTGTAAGGATTTTAATTTTAAGACTTTGGTGAGCTGAATTTTGTCAAGATCTAGTGATTGTAAAAATATATGAACCCAGGCACATTTGTTGCACCATAATACATTCACACACACACCACTGAGGATGGACCCCACACACGCTGGGCTATGCGGGTGCACAGCACATTCAGCATTGAGGGTGCATGCTCAGGTCTTCTGATTCTAACTTCTACTACATTCAGAATATACACAGAAGTGTTCAAGACATAAGGAATAGGGGGCTTCAGTGCCTTTCAATAACCTAACATTTATGTAATACTATCATTCTAAACCCTTTTGATCAGATCAAAATGAATTAGATCATAACATCAAATCAAACTTCAAATAAATAGGAAGAAACAGCACATCATATCTTATTAAATAATAACTGAAAACATTTCCATGAGACATAAATGCATGCACTATACATATGCTACGAAATAAACCATATGCAATGAGCACAGACTCTACAAAATCTTCATAAATTCACATGCCTATGCTCATAAGTATAATCTTGTTTTTATATCCAGATTCTGTATGGCACTTGGAGAAAGGTAAGACACTAAATAATGGTGTATGTTTACTGAACTACAGGTAGTGAAGCAAGATTCAGTCTGCCTGCATCATACAGTAACTCAAACTTGGTGTTTTATAAAAAATCTCAACACACTGAGGTAGAAGATAAGGCAGTAAAACTGATCTGGTCACTACACAGCGTGTACATGTAGTGAAATATTATATTGCACCCATAGTATGTACACCTGGTGCATGTTAATTAAACATAAAGAATGTGGGAAGACAACACACAATTTCAATTGATTCTTAAAAATCATACGTAAATAGTTTCAAAGTGGTAAAGTTACTTTCAATGATTTCCTTATATGTTTAAATTATTATATACTTCAAATCCTATTGAGAAATAGGAATGAATGGAAAAGAAATAAAATAACACCTTAGAGACCATCCGTACTGGATAAAAGTCACTCAACATTATTTGGATATAGTTCCTGAAAAATTCTGCCACTGTGGCCTAGAAAAAGGATGCTGTATTTTATCCTAATATGAAATTTTCTTAGCTTAATAGAATGTCACACACATGTAAACAGATGGAATTATTAAAACTGTATTGGTATTTGGTAGAAAAAATGATTACCTTTCAGAATATGTACTGGCTTGTTTATCAGTAATTGTCAAGGACATTTATATCAACAATTTATAACAATATTCAAGATATCTGGCAGGCATTAAGGTAATGCTAACTTTTCCTTCAGTATATCTTGCATAATTACAAAATAAGTCACTTATAATATCTTGAGCTAAAGTTCAGAAATTAATTTTGCACTGTACTGAATTCTACTTAAAATTTCCACAATGCACACATACATTTGGGGCCACAAGTCTATGTTCTACCTATTTCCAAACCATATACAGAGCGAATTCATCTGAAATTATATAGCAAAGTTAGCTTTTCCTTAAAGAATCACGATAGCAATTTTAATAGTGTTGGTCCTTGTGGCTTAGTTCCCTGAATCTTTCCTGAAGTTTAGTCAGGGTTTCCACACAATGCAAGAATATCTTAATGTCACTTATCGGCACCCGAACCCAAAGCACCACCAGCACCAGAAGGCGGCATGTGACCCAGAGCAACCCTGCTCGGCACCAGACACCTCGCCCAAATCAAGCCCAGCTGTAGCAGACAGAAGGATGGAGCATTTTGATTCACAGTCAAGCGCCCTTTTATTCCAGACACCATCACGAATGATTTTTCCAAGATTACATTAATGTCCTAGGCAGAAATCCGAGCGATAGGAGGTCAGCGTAGGCTTGAAACTGTAAAGGTCCAGGTTTAAATCTCCACGCTGAACCTTAGAAGCTTTGCCTGAGAGCAGATATCTCAACCCCTGGCACTCAGTTTCATGACAAAGGTAGTGATGATGAATCATGACCGTCAACTTGGTTGGTTGAGAGCTACCCTGGGGATCAGTGAAATAGTACTGTAGGTGCTGGGTGTACCCTGGAGGCATGGCCTTGGGGCTACATCTGCTCCTGGGTTCTTCCTCTGGAGCCAGCCCAGCCTGGACTGAAACCTTTGGACCTGAGCTGAATGAACTTTAAGTTATGGGTGTCAGCTGCAAAGCTCATCAACACATATTTTTTCAAAAAAAACTTAATATGGACTAATATATTAATGGGAAGATTAAATAAAATAGTGTAAAACTAATATAGAACCTACTATATGAATTCATTTCCTCTCCCTTTTATGTCTTTGGGAATATGGCTACAGAACACATCAAACACAGTTAGAGAAATATTTAAATCACTTCCAATCCCAAGGTGATTGGTTGGTTTAGTTATTCATTCACAAATTACTTATTAGCCATGAATTCCCTTGCATGCTCTGGGTACTAAAGACACAGTATGAGTACCCCCAACCTTTACAGAAATAGTTACAAGACATTTTACGAAACAGTCAAATAGGAAACCAAAAAGGGTATGCAAAGAAAACCAGTTTGCAAAGAAATGTCTAACAGACTAGGGATCAGTTAAAACTCACCAAAGGAGTGGCACCTGCCCTTGGTCCTGAAAAATGTTAGATGTTTAAAATATCCAGATTTGAATTATGTGCCACATCATTTATCTTACCTAACGGAAGTTATTTAATTTCTCACAGCCTCAAAATCTCATGCATTAAGTGAGTGCCTGGTTTTCCTAAGAATTAAATGAACTGCTATGACTAAGCAAGAAACCCTGAACAAGGTGAGTACTCAAAACATTATTTTTAGCATATTTATTATTCATATTATTACCGTCACTTCAAAAATGTTGACATTGCTATTAAAAGCATTTCATTTCTCCTAGCTGGATGTTTTTATTGGCTATTAAATATTCCCATAACCGTCATTACTAGATGTAAAACATTATGTTAGGTACTTGTCACACAGAGGCCAATACAACAGAGCACTAGTAAACAAATCTAAGATCTCTGGACTATTTAGATTTCACTGAGAAGCTACATTAATAACGCAAACTTCCATTGTGGACCAAGAGAATGAGCCGCCCAGCTGCTATAACGTTGAGACTCATTTTACTCATTAAGGAAGTTTGAGAACAACTGGCTCAGCAGTGCTATGGTAAACAATCCAGTTGCACATTTAGCAGCACCCCATGTTCCAAAGTCCACGCACCGCACCTGAGAGGGACCCCCTGGAGGACTGTATCCTTCAGGTGTCTGCTAAGACCCAAAAGCTAGTGCAAACACAATGACGCTCCTGGAGAGAATAAACAATCTCTTCAAAGATCAGGGGCCAGGAAAAACCAGGAGTTGGAGGGGGTTACTGAAGAGAAGGCAGAATTTTGACAGCTGGTGATGTGAGAGAAGGGGGAGGAAAAGGTCACTGGCTCTTAAGCAATTTTATCAAAGATGCAAAGGAACTGCTAAGCATCAAGCAACCCAAAATGACAAAAACTGTCAAGATCACCGCTAAGAAAGAGGCCAAACAGACAGCGGTTTGGGTGTAATCAGTGGACAGTCAGAATTTAAAATCAGGACAAGAAATACAAAAAGAACTCTTGAAATGCGAAATTAAGAAAACAAGTCACATGCACATACACTTCATCAAGGAAGATAAAAAGATGGAAAATAAACATACGAAAGGATGCTCAGCACGTGTCACCAGGGAGATAGAAATGAAAACACCCAGGAGATACCACCACACGCCTGAAGGAGCGACCAACATCCAGCATGCAGATGACACCTAATTCTGCCAAGGACCTAGTGCAACAGGAACACCGACCAATCACTGATGAAATAAAATGGTATGGCGCTTTCAATGAGCTATAAATTCCTTCCTACAAAACTAAAGGCACTCTTACCACATGACTCAGCAGTCAGGCTTCTTGGTATCTTCCTGAAGTAGATGAAAAAGAACATAAACAACGACAACAAAATCCTGTCTAGTGAAGTTACATTCATAATCGCCAAAACTTGGAAGCAACCACTGTGTCCTCCAGTAGGTGAATGGATAAATAATTTGTGGTAAATTGGGACAAATGTAATATTGTTCAGTGCTAAAAACACAAATCATCAAAGCATGCAAAGATGTGGAGAAAACTTAAATATATATATATATATAAAATATATATATTTTTAAAATATATATAAATTCAAAAATATATATATAAATTTAAAAATATATATATTTAAAATATATATATATTTCAGTGAAAGAAGTCAATTTGAAAAGGCTATGTACTGTAGGACGTCTACTACATGACACATTGACAGAGGTTACACAGATACCATAAAAAGTCTAGGAATGCCAAGAAAAGAAGAGGTGGACTGCTGAGAGACAGAAAATCTTTTGGTCACCAAAAGTCTTGTGGACGGCATGAATTATGGGCAACACATGTCACCTTAAACTACTCTAACTTTACTTATGTATTGTTCTTTTTGCATTCACTTTTTAATATTAGACTATGTATTTTAGAGCAGTACTAAGTTTGCAGTACATTTGGACAGAATATCTGAAGATTTCCTATGTATACTTTGCACACAAAGAACCCTGCACCAGAGTGATACATTTGTCACAATCGATGAAACTTATTCTCAGTAGTAATGTACTTCTCATTAATAAAGGTCAACACAGTACACAGTACTAAATACATCTGTACCACCTCTTCAGGTCCTCTCCCTTTAGGGCACAATGTTAAAAGTGTAATACACTGCATAAAAATAAATCAGATCTCCTCTCTGTCTGTCTGTCTGTCTGTCTCTCTCTCTCTCTCTCTGTGTCTCTCTTTCTCTCCCTATACCTCCCTCCCTCTCTTTCTGCCCCACTTAGTACTTAGTAACTAAACTACATTTTATTTTTTTCATTTTGGGATAGAGACTAACTTGGCCAAGCTGGCCCCAAGCTTACTACCCTCCTGCCTCAGCCTCCCCAGAAGCTAGGATCACAGGCATGCACCTGACTCAGATCGCTTTTCTAATTCTAAATTTATTTTTAATAGCTCTTCATCCTGGTCATACTCCAAGGGGCATCACTCAAAACTAGCAATAACCTGCTTCTTTATCTCACTCATTGTATCAAACTTAGTTATGAGACCTTATTATTTCATTTTGAAAGAGGATAAAAGATGTTTTCTGTCATTAATGAACTGTTGTTTCAACACAAATTATAGCAAGCAGAAATATGTTTTAAGATGTTTTAAAATTTTACCATAAAAGGTAATTTTTTGAATTCATGACTCATTAAAAAGTGGAAAAAATCATCACTTACTATGCTTTGGTTAATGTTTAATGAGAATTTCAAAATATTTGCTAGTTATTGGCATTTCGAATGCTCTATATTGAGGTAACTATCTTTGAAACCTATTTATTTTCATTTTCAATTATCCAACCACAATAATTATAGCTCTATCATTTATCTTGCCATGAACAAAGTCCCACCAGAAACATATTACTTTTATCAGTGGGAAATTAGTTAATTGTTTTTAAAGTACTTAGTGATAAACACTATTCATTGTTCCATCTAAATAGCACACTATTAGTCATTATCTGGGAAATGGATATCCTCCAAATTTTTCAGTACCAATTAATACCCAAATTAAACTGCATCTTCGAGGCAATAAAACTTTTCCCAACATGACATTATAACCAGTGCAGTTTCATTCATGATATTTTGCTATTAAGAGCTGCTGATCTACGTTTTGCAGCACTATTACACATTTCGTAACACTCTCACGGGCTGTCCAGGACGTCACCTCACTCCCACGTATGCCAGCCAACCGGACTCGCCGCCATTTGCCTGCATTATGATAAAAGATAGCGTTCAAGGAAATACAGCCGATGGCTTCTCAGGGCCTCTGGAAGCTTTCTAATTACAGTTAGGTCCACACGGTTGTGATAAGCATGATTTGAAAGGCTTCAAAATTTAGATTTTCGGAAGATGAGAAGTATCGCAGATGAACTGCAATTTTAAAGAAGGCCACTGAAAGCTCTTACGTTATATTATAGTGATTTTTCTCAAAATTTCATTTTTGAAGGGTTTTCGTCAAATGATATTTAATGCCATATCATGAATGGTATTAAATACCGCCCAGCGGTCCCCGCCCCCGGCGCTCAGGCTGGGTCCCCGCGGCTGCTATGGTGACATAAACTGCAGGGGCGCCTCACCGCCCGCGGGTCCTGGGGCCGGGCAGCCCGAGGTCAGTCCTGGGGCCGCTCCTCGCGCAGGGGTTTCCCGGGAAGGCGGAGTGGGCCAACTAACGGCCGGCCAGCGGGAGGTGGGGCGGGCTGGAGCAGCGGTGGTGGCCGGCGGCCTTGCTGACCCTGCCTGGCCCCGGCCCGCGCTCTCCGGCTCTTCCCGAAGGCCCTGCTTCCTGGTGGGCGGAGGTGGGCGCGGGGCTCAGCCTAGGGGTCCCCGGGACGGTCCTGCCCCAGCCCGCCTGCTGTGCCCGGGACTCCGCAACACTGAGCCCAAACAAATCTTTGCTCCTTTTACTTGTGTATGTCAAGTATTTTGTCCCAGTCAGGGAAAAGTGACAAATACAAGGGAAAATAAGACCCTTCCAGTCTCCTAGTCTCCTAGTCTAGTTCTAATTTCCATTGATGATAATAACCAAGTTACTAGAAAAAGAAAGGTCGAACACTTATCATACCTCACGGCTAATGCAATACTATGACTTGTGAAATTTAATCACTAGTGCTTCTGAACACTGTAGATTAGAAGGAAAGAGGTAAAGAAGAAAATATCAAAGGAAAATTATATGACTTTTCAATTTCAGGTACATTTTGAAAATAATAGAAAAAGAGATGGGAACATAGTATTTTTTAGCCACTAAAGACACAATTTTTTCAGTTTCTTTACTAAGATTAACTTTTAAAGAGAGATTTTTAGTAATTATTCGATGAAAACTGGCTGATTAGTTTGACATTTTCATACGTAGAAACAGTGAAATAAATTAGACTAGGAAGAAAACAATGTATGAGCAGACACCTCCCCAAAAGGATTTGGGAGGGAAGATGTTAAGAACTGTTCATCTACTGTAACCAAATCACCAGCATAGTGGCTTAAGACAGCACAAGTGTATTATCTTAGATCAAAATCAGTTTTGCTGGGCTAAATTCAGCGTCTGTGTCTGCAGGGCTGGCTCTTCACAGACACTGAGAGGAGAATTCATTTCCTGGCTTTGCTGGCATCTGGAGGACATCTGCATTTACCGAGCCTTGGTCCTTCCTCTCACCAATGCAGCATCATGCTTGCTTCATTATGGCCACAACTGTGGTCTCCGATCGCCGGTCTCCTTCATTAGGAGTTGTGTGATCACGTGAATAAATCATAATTTCCCCCACGTTAACAGTCTTCATTTAGTCACATTAATAAAGTCCTTTAAAAACATCACAAGGTGAATAATATGAAAAATTGACTGCGAAATCATCTAAGATGAAAAATGAAATTGATGAAGATAAAAAATAAAAAAACATTGAGAGAAATACATCTAGTGTCAATTATAATATAATAATGCAAGAAAATTAACAACAGCTGCAAAAAATAAAAAGAACAGTAAAATAGCATGAATTTTAAGAAGTGACTATGTATACACAAGTAGGTAGCATATGGCAGATATTTGTGGAGATTTTATATATATAGAAACATAGAAAATAAAATTGTTTTAAAACAAAGATGAGCAATGGCAAAGAACTAGAAATAATCTCTTGAAGCTGATTCCAAATACGATATTTTTTCTTCACAAGAACAGCTGTGTTTCCTAAAATTACTTGAAGTCTATTATTAAAACAAATGAAAAGTCACACGACAGAAAGGCTCAGAAAGTCTGACAGGATCATGAATTGTAGTGCAATAATAATTCAACATAATTACAAAGCATGCCTAAACTAAAGAAAGAAAACAGACTGTATAAGCAGCCTGTTATTTCCATGAAAGAGCCTTTATGTATTTCTGATGAGATAAACTGCCTATGGATAGATTACTACAATAAATCCATTTTTCTCCCGTGATTGCAATAGTTCAAATTTTCATTAATAAAAAGCCCACTGGACTAATCCAAAAGTAGGAACTGAATTATTGAAAAAAAATAGACAAATGTCATGAACGTAGCTGTAGAAGAGATGTCACCTACATGCTAACGAGTCACTTGCACTGTTTTGAGAGCTTTCCTTTCACTTGTCACAGATAGTGCCACAAGTGCTAATAAAATGAGAAGTGAATGCTCAGTGACTTCAGATTCCCACCGTAACATTTACTGGGTGATTCGGGTGATGTTACTATTGATGTCTGTGTATCAGATAATTACCACTTATGCTATGGATAATTATACCTTCCAAAAATGTAAGGTGATGGAACGCAAACGAACACGCACATCTGAGGAATATGAACTATAATGGTACAAAAAGAGACCATAAAACCGGCAAAAGGGGCAAAGAACCACAGAGACATGAGAGACTATGAGGAATATTCGCATGGCTGGAATTTTTCCCCTACCACACAACTATGATTTGTGAATAATGTGAGATTATTTGTAGTTTAGCAAGCAATACTTAGCATCCAAACTAAAGAGCAAAAATAAGCAAGAAGGTAATTTCTTGACAACAACATTAGTGTTGATAACCTTGATTGATTTTTTTCAATAATCACTTCTATACACTGGATACATGAAGTGTCTCTCTCCCTCCACAAGCTGCCTCCCACCTGCCTGTCCCCTGACGCATGCCTGGTAATGTTTGCCCACCCTCAGGCTGCGAGTCTAGCACTGTGCTTTCCTAAATAAGCAAGAGCTCACTGAGGCAAGAAGGTATGAGCTGGAGGGACAAATGGTGGGCAATCCTGATGCTTCCGACACGTTAGGACTTCCTTTATTTCAGCAGTTCCTTGCTGGGGAGATTTCTAGAAGGCTGTTGATAAAGTCACAAATGCACATGGAAGCTACTGTTATAGTTCATTTTCTTTGGCACATTTTTTAGGATCAGCTTCTACTGTGGGGTATTACACTGGTTTGCAAATGCACCACAACCAACAGGTCACCACTATGGAGCAGTCACAAGGCAGCAAGACTGCTGCTTTTGGGAAGCCAGTGTTTCCAGCACCATGTGTTAAAGAGGCTGTCTTTCTTCCAGTGGAATGTCTTTGCTCCTTTGTCAAAGATAAGGTGACAGAGTGTGTCTGGAGCTTTTTCTGGTTCTTCTAACCTGCTTCAATGATCCTCGGGTCCATTTTTTTTTTTCTTTTTTCTTTTGCCAGTACCATGCTGTTTTTATCACAGCATCTCCGTAGTATGATTTCAAGTCAGGGATTGTGATGCCTCCTGTCTTATCTTGTTGCCCAGGATTGCCTTTGCTATTCCAGGTCTCTTCTGGTTCCAAATGAATTTTAACAATGTTTACTCTAGATCTGTGTGGTATGCTAATGGTACTTTGACTGGAAGTTCATTAAATCTGTATAACAATTTCAGGAGTATGGCCATTTTCACTATGTTGGTTCTTCCTACCCATAAGCAAGGGATATCATTCCATTTTCTGAGATTCTTATCAATCTACCTTTTCAGAGTACTATAGTTTTACTTCCTTTGTTAGATTGATTCCTAAGTACTTCATTTTTTTCCCAATGCTGTTGGGAAAGGTAATCAGTTCCTCTTTCAGTGAGTTTGTTGTTCATTTTGCATCTCAGCACTGGAGTAACACAGGAAGCAATCTCTGTGTTCACCCACTTGGTAGAGGAAAGGCAAGGTGTATGCATGTGTGTCAAAGTGTTAACAGGTGAGTTTTACCAACATTACGTGCTACGGTACATTTTCATGTATTTATAATTAGTTGTATGAAAAGTTTTCTTTTTATTTTTCTTGTAGAATTAGCCCATTTCAGTACAATGTCACATGAAAACCCACTTTTACAGTCTAGGGAGGAGGCTGACAGTGAATCATCAGCTATCTATGATGACTTGAACCACATAAGCGGAAGAGGTTACAACAGTGGGATGGAGCAAGATACGCCAGATAGAGGAGTGCAGGATGAAGACCTTGATTCAGATGAAGAAGAAAACAGTAATGTAAATAAATATGTGACTAGTCAAACACTACGAAATGGTCATGTATACCTGAATGGTCCAACTTTAGAACTAGGTCAGAAAATGTTATTAGGTTCTTGCCAGGGGTGACACCTATTGGATGGAATGCCAACACTGATTCAAGGTTGGAAATTGTACCAGATGATATGGTACAAGATGTTGAGAAATACAGTAATAATGAAATACAAAGAAGATATTCCGTATGCACCAATAGCAATGCTGAAAAATATAGGTAGCATGACACCTCACTGCCTGAACTAAAAACCTGGATAGCAGGACTTTATCACTGTAATGTCAGAATCTGAAGGCTCTATGGAGAAGTGACAGACGTGGGGTTGAGATTTTTAGATCAATACTGACACTCAAGAGATTTAGTTTCCTTCAAAACCGCCTACGTTTTGATGAAAAGAAAGCAGATAGAACAATTTGGCTGCTGTTCGCTCACTTTTTGAAAGCTTTGTTTCAAACTGTGGAGCGATTCACGTGCTGCCTGAACACCCGACAGCTGATGAACACCCTGCATCATTCCATCATTGTTAAAGCTTCTGGCAAAATACGCCAACTAAAACCTCCAAATACAATATGAAAACATATGCCCTGGAAGATGTGAAGACACTTTACACCTCGAATTTAGAAATCTATCCTGGAACTCAGCCGCCAGGTCTTTCTCCGTGCAGTGATAAAATGTGTGATGCTGTTTCAAAAAGTGACCCAAATGCAACATTTGACAATTGGGTCACTAGTTATCCATTGATGTTATGTTTGGTTAAAGAACACCAGTAGATCAGCACAGGAACTATTCATAAGAACAAAGAGAGATTCCTGAAAAAATATTGCAAGTTCACAATGGAGAAATGTAGAGTACAATCTTTGGATTTCAGAAGGACATGACATTGGCTTCCTACATGGAGAAGAAAAGAAAAGTAGTACTGATACTGTCAACATTACACTATGATGATAAGGTTGATAGTGAAACCAGGCATAGTGGTGCACACTTGTAATCCCAGCACTCCTGAGGCTGAGGCAGGAGGATTCTGTGAGTTCAAGTTCAGCCTGTGCTACACAATGAGTTCAAGGCTAACCAGGACTACATAGTGAGACCCTGTC
>RJWM01045376.1:0-12833 GCA_004363535.1 Dasyprocta punctata | reverse complement strand
AGGCAGGACACCATACTTTGCGCTTTGCAATGACTCTGGCCTGGAAGGAGGGGAACCAGGCCCAAGGAGATCCAAATGCAATTGCTGGAAAATCTGCTTATGAAGAGCTGAACCCTGTCTGCAGCTGCGCCAGAGAAACCAGGGGAGTCTGGCCGACAGGGAAAAGGTTATACCTTATGGATGTTAAGGGGAAATAATCGGCCATTGCCAGAGTCCAGGACAGCTCAGGACGGTGGGTGCAGGCTGGCTGGGGTGGGTCACGCACTAATTTCCTTCTGCTTCTGCCAGGAATGCCAGAGACGGTCGAGATGGAAAAGCCCCATTAGGTCATCGAAAGCTTCCCACAACGCAGCTCACCCCAGACCTGCTATCGCTGGCTTGCTGGCTTCAGGCGCCCGCGTTGTTTATACACACGCCTGGGGACCCCGGCTCCACGAGGCATGGAATGAATTGCGCTCATCCATCTGCAGGCCTTTAAAAATCTAATAATTAATTCAAGTGTATGGTGGTGTTACTGTTATTAGAACTTGGCCTCTCTGTGGTTCTTTACATTGGCAAAGTGCTTTTACAATCATTTTCCGGCTAAATAATTTAATACGAGTTATTGCTATGAGCTAGAAACCACGAGCCTAGCAGGTGCAGGGTGATATTGCGATGCTCTGAAAATGCGGGGAAGAGCCGAGTGAGATCGCGTGATCCTTGAGACGGATTCCCCAGGGCCCCCGCCACTGCACGGTTGACCTCCACGTGCCCTCGGTTGTTTGGGCTCTGATTTATCTGGGCTATTCTGGTCACAGTGACAGCGAACATGATAGGGATGTCTAAGCTGGAGCGGTTCAGCTCATGCTAGCCCAGCGGCCTCATTTCACAAGTAGGGAAACTGAGTCTGGGGAGTGTGTTTTGTCCAGGGTCATAAGGCTAGGTGGGCTCTCCTATCAATGAGGAAGGAAAGAAGCATAAACTCGGGGTGGGTATTCTTATACTTTTTTTTTTTTTGTCTTTTTGAGATAGGGTCTCACTATATAGGTCAGGCTGACCTTGAGCTCACTTTGTAGCCCAGGCTGGTCTTGAACTTGCAACGATCCTCCTGCCTCAGCCTCCTGAGCTCTGGGATCACAGGCGTGCACCACCACACCCGGCAAGGAGGGTATTCTTGAAGTGTCTGCTTTCCTCCTGTCTCTGCCAACACCTCTGTCCTGTAGCATCTTCACACCCGAGCCAACCCAGCCTCGGCGGCCTCATCTGAGGGTCAGCATAACAGCAGAGCCTGCTGTGGACTGGGGACTGAGAAACACCTAAAATGCACTTGGTGGCATCAGTCGCCATTCTGAGCACAGTCATTTCGACTGATAATTGGAAGCTGGTGAGCTGGTGCGGGGCTGTGATCCCAGCACTCTGGGAGGCTGAGTCAGGAAGATAGTGATACAGCAAGAACCTGCCTCGAGAATTAAAAAATAAAAAAAGGGCTAGGGATGTAGCTCTGTGTGAAGACCTAGGGTTCAACTCCCAGTACTGGGGTAAAACGGCCTCTTTCCTGCAGAGTTTTTGAGAGAGAGAGACAGAGACAGAAACAGAGACAGAGACAGAGACAGGAAGGGAATGTGTTTCATCATCATCTAATTCTTCCCAAAGCAGGGTCAAGGATGGAGATCATTTGGGGCGGTCTTGTTTCCAGTGTCATTTGCAGAGGTATGACCAGGGTGTGGGCTCAGAGGGGCCTCCAGTGGCCTGGGCTGCAGCAACAGCACCGCTAGCATCCCTGGGTCTGCAGGAGGGGAGGGCGAGGGGACGGAGCTCCTGAAGAATTGGGGGTGCCTTTGAGGGGTGGGGACCTACTCCCAGGCACAGAGTTGGCCCCGGGGCACGGGAGTTCACCGAAGTGGCCGTCAGTCACGCAGATCGCTCGTGTCCCAGAGAGGTCTGTGTGCCCCGGGGCAGGGAGGACACTTGGGGAGAAGGCTGGCAGGGTCTGTGTGACAGGGGGACTGCAGGTGCCGAGCTGGCTGGATTAAGGGACACCTGAAGAGCTGGTGGGGCGTGACTGTGAGGAGAGGGGAGCGTGGCCAGGGGCCAATGGCGGTGATCGGCCCTTGCTGGGGGTTGGGGTGCACTGAATCATTGGGGATGGGGCGGAACAGAAAAGGAGAGAGATTTCTTTCCTGGAGCTGGGACCCTCTCCACTTCCTGCCCTTGGGGACTGAGCACCAGTCTCTCTGACCTTGGGCCAGGCTTTCTGACCTTGGGCCAGCCTTTCTGAACTCAGACCCCAGGAATCACTCCAGGAGCCCCTGGGTTCTCCATCCCTCGGCCTCAGACTTGGAGTTACACCACCAGGTCCCTGGGTCTGCAGACTCTGGTCTTGGGCTGGGCCATGCTACCAGCGCTCTGGGTCTGCATGCAGGTGGTGGTTAGGGGTGGTCAGGGAACCCCCGGCCCCCCTAACTGCTTGCAAAACTCGCCCTGGAAGTCCGTTCTCAGATGTCTCTATCTCTGCTTCCTGCTGGTTCTGTCTCCCCGGACGACCCTGACTACTAGCCGCATGCGTGCAGGTGGAGGGACAGCTGGGGGTACAGGAGCAAGCCGGGGGCCGTGCCGGTGCACCCCTTCTCACTGAGCCAGATGTAATTCGAGGGGATCCCTCAGCCTCTGCAAAGCCTTCATCCTAAGACGGTGCCTCCCCGGATCTGCACGCCCCCAGTGAGACTGTGGGCTTTCGGCTGCTGCATCTGACGGGGTGCGCACTTCAGACAGCCCTGGGCGCTGCTCCCCGGGGTCCCGGGCTCACGTGGGAAGGAAGGGCCACCAGCCAGCCTGGCGAGTCCCCTCAGCCACAGGGCGACAGTGCCTGTCCTAAGTGTCTCACCACTCTGATGCCCGCCGAGGTTGGGCGGGAGGGTGCACGTCACGACGGCCTGGCTCGAGGGGGAGGAGAAGCAGAGGTCCGGCGTTCCCAGCGTCTTGGAGACAATTATCCAGCTGAGAAGACACCAGCTTCCGCTGACTCGATGCTCTGATCTCAAATCCCAAAATGGGAACCAAGCAGGAAACGTTTGAAAACCTGTCCCATCTCTATGCCACTTCTTGGAGCTAAAAGAAAGAACACCTTTGTTATTCGGGTCAGGAGCTGGAAGAGGAAGCTGAGGTCCAGAGAGGCCCTGAGGCCTCCCCTTCCTGCTGAGTACCCCAAGGTCAAGGCCTCTCGGCCAGAGCAAAGAGGACATTACAGAGCAGGAATGGCTGAGGGGTCCATTAAGGCAAGAAGGCAAAACGGTAACAACAAAGACCAACCACGTTCCCCAAACAAGACAAACCACCCAGCACACAATTCTCTTTAAATACATACCAGATCACCAAAAGCCCTGAGTATAGACAAAGAAGCCATTTGCTCCTTAACCATTTCCCGGCTGCTTGCAAGGCCAAGTGCTGGGTCTGCGGATAGGAAGGAGACGCTGGGGACCAGGAGAAACTGTGTCTGTTTTTTTTCCCCCTATGGTATGTGCATTTTTGAAATAGCATGTGACGTTTTCCAGAATTTTGTAGTAAGAAAGAAATTTCTCAGAGAGAAAATGTCACCGTGACGTCACGGGCAGCACGGGGTCCAGCTGGAATCGGAGCAGGGGTTTCCTTACCTCACGGCTGAACTTGGCTTCCACACTCGATGTTCAAACGCCCGAACTTACTATGGACACTAACTGTCCACTTGGTGGGCTGGGGAGAGGGTAACAGAAGTGAGGGATTAAACCGTTCTACCCTGGCTTGGCTATTTTCTAAAACAGATGGAAAACTGGGTGTGGTAGCACAAGCCTGGAATTTCAGCACTTGGGAAGCTGAGGCAGGAGGACTGCTGCAAGTTGGAGGCCAGCCTGGGCTATGGGTTACATAGTGAGTTCAAGGTCAGCCTAAACTACACAGGGAGACCCTACCTCAAAAAACAAAAATCAATCAATCAATCAATCAAACAAACAGATGGAAATACCTAGATCCTAGGACAGAGATGTATAAACAAGGGCAGGTGCAAAGAAGAGGTGACTTTGGAACTGGGCTTCAAAGGGTGAGTATGAGTTTGCTAACTGGGCCAGCAGTCAGGAAAGGTGTTCCCAGCAAGGAAAGAGCATTTGCAAGGGCCTGTGGGCAGGTGTGGGGGCCGGGGTCAGCTGGTGTCCAGGGTCCAGGAGGGGCAGGAATGACTCCATGGGGTGGGGGTTGTTTTTTCACATTGCAAACTGATTCCGCCCTCTCCAGAAAGATCCAAAACCTCACTTCTCTCCTCAGCCTGCAGCAGTGCGCGGCTGACTCCGAACTGAGAAGCCAGCCAGAGACACTTCAACCCACTCTCGAGGAAGCTGCCCGCAGGCCAGGGGAGCCACAGGGAGCACGGACTAGCAGCCGCCAGGCCGGGAAGGTGGGCGGCTGTGAATGGGTCCTGGGCTGGGTCTCTGCCGAGGTTGTCCCGGAGCTGCTGTGAACGGCTGCACAGCCTCGCGAATAAACTCGATGCCACTGAGGTGCCCACCTGAAAGTGGGGGGATTTGCAGCCGGTGAGTCGGACCTTGACTTTTGAAGAAAGACACCCAGGGAACCGCGCATGCCAACACACCGGGTGACCACCTGCACAGCCGGCCCACGCCTGCCCTGGGTCCCGCCTGGGGGTGGGGAAGCGGGGGACAAGCTGGGCACCTGCAGCTGTCCCTGCTGGGGCCCGTTGCCTCACATCTCTGAGCTAAAAGAGGTTCCTGGGACTCCGGGGATGAAGCCGTCAGCTGCTCTGAGCCCTGTCTGGCCATGCGGGGGGAACTGTCACCTCACCCTGACTGCAGCCCAGGCAACGAAGGCCAGGGATGACATTAGTGGTCAAAGTGATAATAATGGCCCCAAGAAGCAGGTTTTTTTTTTTTTTAATGTACAATTACAGCTCATTTGAGTCTCGCACCACCACTGTGATGGCGGTACGATGGATGTGCTCTACAGATGGGGAAACTGAGTCCCTGAGCGGTTAATCAACTTGCCCCACAAGGACACAGCTAGGAAGAAGAAGAGAAGACAGCATTCAAATTCAGGCCGCAGCTCGGCTGAGTTCACCCCCGCAGTCTCCTATCGGAAGCTCTGTCCCCAGCTCAGGGACCGTCGGTAGGCAGTGGCAGGACCTTTAATAGGCCAGGGCCGGCAAGAGGGCACCGGGGTCGGTGAGCTTGCGATTGATGTGGTCGTTAAGGGACCCTGAGGTAGTTCTCTCCTGCCGACTGGGGCGTCTTGTGTCACTTGTGATCTCTCCCTCGCAGTGTGCCACCTTTGCGACATCAATTCGCTGCAGTCCTCATCAGAACTGAGCAGACGCTGACCTCATGCCCTTGAAGCCCAGAACTATGAACCAGGGCACTCCTTTTCTCTATAAAGTACCCCACTGCAGACGTTTCACGACAGCCACGGAAAAGTCACTAGTGCGCACGGCTTAGTGTCACAGGCTGAGGCTGTGACAATCAGGAAATGACAGGTCGCCTGGGCACAGGAGCCCTGGGGAGGGGCTGTGGGAGAACCCTGTTGGTAACACAAGTGCACCTCAGGGGCATTTAGGGAACCAACTGGGGCTCCAAAATCCCCTGCAGCTTTGGGCTTCTCCTGTGGGTGCCAGGCCCAGAGGGGAGACCTGATTTCCCCTCCGTCTGTTGCCCCACAGCCAGCCCCCTGGCTCCAGCTGTCCCCACTTCTGTGACCGCAGCATCTTCAATCAGATTCCCTCCCAAGCCCCTGCCCCACCCACGGCCACCTGCAGCCTCCCGTAGATGACCTGCGCTGCACAGCACCATGCCCTCCATGTCCGTGGAGAGCCAAAGGGTGACTCCCCAAAGAACTGTCCACGTCCTAACCCAGGAAACTGTGCATCTGACCTTGGGTGGTAAAACAGTGGCTCTGACTTGGATGGCCACAGCCGCAGTACAGTGAAGGCCTCTGAGAGGAGGACCTTATCCTGGGTCATCTGAATAGGCCCTGAGCCCAACGACAAGTTTCCTCACAGAGACACAGAAGGAGAGACAAACACAAGGACAGCAGGAGCGATGGGGCCACAAGCCAAGGACACCAGGGGCCACCATAGCCGGAGGGCAGAGCGAAGAACTGCTGCTTCTCCCCTGGAGCCCCCAGGGTGAGGCCTGGGGACACCTGGACCTTGGCATTAAGCCTCTTTGCACGGGGGTGGGGGTGGGGCTCCTTCCTGCTGTTTCCATTTATTGCGGCAGCCACAAGAGGACAGGCTGCCCCACCCTGAGTGTGCGCCCCTCTGCACAGTCCCCGGGCACCCTCCCGCCTGCCCGGGGGGGTTCAATCAGCAGAGTAAGAAAACCACGCAGAAGGTCCCCAGGGCCGGTCACGGGGCAGCGCAGGAAAGGCCAGGGCAGGCCGGGAAGTGGGCGCTCCTGTCTCTGGGGCAGCACGGTCCTCCTCAGACAGCTGGAGGGACAGCGGGCGGCCCCTTCCGCGGTTCCCGCGGGGACTCTGATCACAGTGTGCGTGGCTTCTGCACGTCCCCTGGGCAGAGATGGGGGCAAAACCACTGCCTTCCACAGCCACGGACTGGATTTTGCTGGTCACTTACAGGGCTGCAGTGAGCCAGGGCCGGGGGACGCAGGGACGCACCCAGATTTCTCACTACCCGTCCTCACCTGGGCCTCTGAGTAGCTTCAGACTCTCCCTGGCTGGAGGTGGGGCCAGCCCGAGACCCCGGCCCTCCCCGACCTGGCTCCAAGGCCCGAGACCCTGCGGGAGACCCGGCCTCCCGGGGATTTCGACACCCGCAGCGCCCCACGCAGGTTCCTACGCTGTCCCCTGGACTCGGTGTATCCCCCGGATTCTCCGGCGATTCCCCAGGACGCTGACCCTCAGTTAGGGCTCCAGGGACGCCTCCTGGCTGCCCGCGCCGGGCGCCCCCGCACCTCCCGCGCTGGCCTCCGCGGCACCCGCATCTGACTTTGTGACTGGAGGGCTGCGCAACGGGACCCTAATGTGCACCCTTCTTCCTCCAGGCCTGGTGCCATCCCCTCTCGGAGCCAGGTACAACCGGGAAGGCGGCACCCGCAGTCGCGGGGAGGAACCCGCCTTTCCGCCTCCCCAGCGGCACCTGGGCCCTCCGAGCGCGCGCCCCCGCTACCCGCTCCAGGGAAACCCGCCCTCCTTTCCCGACGGTCGTCCCCTTCATTCAGCGCCGCGCCCTTTTTCTTCCGAGCCTCGCACCAAGCAGCACGGGTCTCTGCCTCCGCCCTCCGCATCTGGTCACCCAGCTCCCCGTCCTTCAGGACCCCGGGTCGCCGCGGCTGCGGCTGGCATCCGCTCCCACCTCCCGCCACCTCTGGGGACGCGCCCGTCCCTGGCACCCTTCTTTCCTTTCTCGTTCCCCACCGCCCAGGCCACCTCCCCAGGGGCGTCACCGCCCCGTCTGAGTCCTCCATCGGGGCGCGCTCCACCCCCCGCCCCCGGCCGGCTCCCCGCGCCCTGGGCGCTCGGGGTCCCCGGGGAGCCCCCGCCCGAGCCCCGCGCTCCTTTGTGCGGCAGGCGGGCTCTGCGTCAAGGCGAAGGCGCACAGTGCCTGAGCGCGGCGGGGCGGAGGAGGAGGCGGAGGCGGAGGGAGCGCGGATCGCGAGCGCTGCGCCCCCGCCCGGCCCGCGCGCGCCGCCTCCGCCTCCGCCATTGCTGCGCGCGGGAGCGGCGGACGCGGAGCGAGGCTCGGAGCGCGCTCGGAGCCCAGACCTGCGGAGCGCGCGTGCGGTGAGTGCCGCCGAGGCCGGACCCCGCCGCGGGGCTGGGGCTCGGGGCCACTGCTGCCTCCGAGTAGGAGCCCGGGGTGCGCAGCAGATCGCCCGCGACCGGGGGCTCCAGGACCAGGGGCGCGTCCGCAGGAGCTGGGTAGGGGCGGCGCCCCCTTCCCGGCTGCGCCGCGCCCCTGTGCCCGGGGCTTCGCCCGGCTGGATGAGTCCATAAACACACGGACCCCCCAGAGCCGCCGCGCCCGCGCGACCCCTCCCCTGTGTCCAGCCCGCCCTCCCGCGCCCCACCCAGGCCCTGGCTCGCCTTGACCCCCGCGCCACCCTCTCTCCGCAGGCGGCGGCCTCGGGTCCCCCGGAACCATGGTGAAGTTGGGGAATAATTTCGCGGAGAAGGGCACCAAGCAGCCGCTGCTGGAGGATGGCTTCGACACCATTCCCCTGATGACGCCCCTCGATGTCAATCAGCTGCAGTTCCCGCCCCCGGATAAGGTAAGCCCCCCACCCCCGGCGCCCTGCACGCTGCCCGGGTGCGCGCCCCTAAATCTCCCGTGGCCGCAACAAAAGAATTGCCGCGTGCGTTGGGGACGCGAAGTGGGGGCCGTTGTACCCGCGCTCTCTCGCGTCTGGCTCCAGCGATGTTGGGGGGCCCCAGCCTTGGGTGTCAGCTCCATCCGACCACAGTCCCGTCTTAATTTTTGTGGAAGTCATGTCGAGGGGGACGCTGTCCGTGGTCCCCTAGCTGCCCTACACCTCCCTTACCCCGTGGCACCAGAGGGGGGTCTAGGGGCGCGGCTGCCCTTGTGCCTTCCGGGGCGGTCCCATTCCAACTCGACTGGCCCGGTGAGGTGGGGCCTTGGCCAGGTGTCCTCCCCAGGGACTGGCTCACTCCTGGTCCTTTCCGCCCACCCTGGCAGACTGGCCGGGGCGCCGCGTGGAGTGTGAGCCCTTTCCCGGCCTCCTTCCTCTCCTTCCTCTTTGTTCCTTGCGAACCGCTTGCGAGAGTGAGTGCCTGGCGCACTCAGGGTTAGTGTGACCGGGAACAGCCTGCCCCAGCCTTTCCCGGAGCATTTTTGCTGCATTTAAGTAATGCCCTGTTTTTTGGGACTGTAGCATCCAGTGAAGTCGTTGTCTGTATAGTAAGATCATTTTCTAGAGTTAACCACGGTTAACAGGACCTTTAAAAGTCTTGACAACTGTGTTGCAAAATTCACCTAAATTCATGAGCCGGGCCTGCTTCCCCGCCTCCTCCCCACGCCTGCCGCGTGCTCCTCCCCCACCCCGTTCCCCAAAGTCTTTTACCTATATTGTCTCATCTGGTCCCTGGTGGAGAGGCCCTGACTCAGGGTTTTGCCTTGCTGCCTGCAGCAGTGGGCGGGGGTGTCCCCGTGGGTCGTTTTCCTGTGGGTTTCTTTGTTCCCATGGAGTCCCCAGAGGTTATTCAGCTCCCCAGGGAGCTTTTGGCCCCTAAGTCTATTGTCTGTGATTTGAGTGGGGGGCTGCCAGCGGGTATTTCCCCTGGGGAAAAGGGACCAGCTGGTCATATCTGTGCACCCTCTACCAAGCTGGGGCCATTCTGGGGTGCTCAGGGGCCAGGCTGCAGGCGGCAGGGGTTGGGGGGCTCACTCGAGGCTTCTGGTTCTACTCTGCCCCTCCCTGAGTGGGTGCCAGGCTGGCCCTGTTAGCAGAGCCTGGCTGAGGTCCCACCTCTCCTCCTGCCTGAACCCCAGCTGCTCAGTTCAGGACCCGGTGGCCGCAGCCGGCACCTCTGTCAGGTGACTCCCTCTGCTGGGCCCGAGCCTCGTCTTCCCTCCAGTCCGTTCCACTCCAGAAGCGCCCGGCACACTTGGCTCCTTGCAGAGGGGAGGAGTGGTTCAGGCAGTACGGAATCCTGGGCAGCTTGGCCGGGTGTCCGTCATCCTGGGGATGTTCACACTGAGGGGTGGCAGGAGTGCCCCAGAAGCGAGTTCCAACCGGGACTGATGGGTGGGCTTGCCGAGGTCACAGACGAGACCGAGGTTTAGAAATTTCCAGGCTGTGCCCGAGAGCACCGTGCTGAAGGTTTCGGCGGCCCAGAACACACAGGTTTCTGCAGGGCCTCTCGTCCCCCTGGGTGTGTGGCCAGACCGCTCACCCTTGGCTTCTCAACCAGAACCACAGCAACCCGTTGCTGGTAACCTGGGATCGGGAGGTGGCATCACCTGCCCCAGGTGATGCGGCTTCAGGGGACTGGTTTGTACCCTTTGGGAGAAGGGAGCTGAGGGGCCACCGTGCCTGGGCCGGCTGCGATGGCAGGGACCATCCTGGTTCACTTTGGTGGATTCCTGGCCTGCCACTTCCCAGGCTGAGATCCTTTCCTTAGCATGACAGCATCGTGAGGTCACTGCCAAGGTTGCCCCCATTTTACAGGTGTGGAATTGAGAGTTCAGAGTGTTCAAGGGACCCGTGCAAGGTCCCCTAGTCTGTCATTGGCAGACGCAGGTTGAGCCCAGGTGAGATTCTTGCCGGGGTCCCCAAGCTGGGCTGGGGTTCCACAGACGTCCTTCTCTGCAGTCACCTGATGCGAAGAGCCTTGCCCTCTGTTCATGCCCAAGGTCGAGGGGCTAGATGGGTGCCCCAGGGTTTGAGGATGGCGGGGTGGCACCCAGGTGTCAGCCCAGGCTGCGCACCCTCCCTGCCCTCTGGGGGCGGGGGCATGTAAAGGAACCAGGGGGGTGAGAGTGTGGTGGCACGGTTCTTGGCTCTTGGCACTGCTTACTGTCACAGGCCACTGCCCCACCCCACCCGTGCCTTCTCCCCTGGGCTGGCTCCAGGGGTCACGACTCCGGCCGAGGAACCCGCCATTTGTCCTCCAGGGTGGCTGGATTTTCCGTCCTGCCCTTGGTCCTGCTGTAGTGGACCGTGGTTGTCTCCCTAAAACTGTGGACCAGCCGATGAAGGGAGAGGTCCCCCCGAGAGGATGGGCTTATGGCTGGTTCCTCACCGGCCACTTGCCGTGGGGATTAGAGATGTGGGACCCCTCCCCTCGTCCCCATCCTTGAATCTCCTTGTCCAGTGGGGACAGAGAAGCCAACAGTCTCTGGCCAAAGGGCCTGATGCGGGCAGAGTGCAAGAAGCCAGGGCTGGTGGGCAGCAGGGAAGGGCCCGCAGGGCAGAGGCAGGCCGGTTCCCAGGCCGGAAGAGCCCCTCCCGCTTCATCGCGGCGTGGGGAGGGAATGAGAGCAGGGAGACCCTTCGGGGCTGGGCAGGGCAAGGCAGAGAGGGCTGGGGGTGGAGAGGGAGCCCGCTGGAGCTGAGTCTGACCCTATGTCACGGAAGACGCCCCCTCCGGAGGCCCTGGGCCACGGCTCTGGTGGATGGAGGGAGCACTGGTTTAAGGGTCAGATGTCATTTATTAGCGGCGTGACCTTGGCCAGTGAGCTTCCCCTCCCTGCCCGTGTTGTCCCGGTTCCCGCCGGGGTTGTGCCCGGGGTTCTGAGTGGGTCAGTCTCTGAGTGCCGGCACAGCGAGGTTCCCGGGGAGAGGTGGCCGTTTGGGGATTGCTTCCTAGAGCGATGGTGGCTCTGAGCACAACCGTTCCAGACGGCCCGCCGTGGGCAGCGGTGTCTGACGGGTGCCGCTCTGTTCCCTGCAAGGTGGTCGTGAAGACGAAGACCGAATATGAGCCTGAGCGCAAGAGAGGCAAAGGCCGAGCTCCCAAGATAGCTGAGTTCACCGTCAGCTTCACGGAGGGCGTCACCGAGAGGTTTAAGGTGAGTGGCCCTGGGCTGGGGGCGAGGTGAGCTCCTGCAGAGGTGCCGACTCCCGGGGTACAGGGATAGGAGGGGCACTGTTCGTGGGCGCGGCTCCCGGCTGCCCTCTAAGCTGTTGCCCCGCTAGTTTATAAAAACTTCCTTCCCCGTCTTCGCCTTCCAGGATCTCATGTCTTGCTTATTTCTGTAACAGCGCTAACCCACTCACCAGCGTTCTCTTAGACGCGGTTATAATAAACATGAGAAAAAGTCACTTCCTGACATGAAAACATTTACCTCGCGCTTCCGGGAAGGAAGCCGAAGGTAGCCGAGGATTGGCACACAGCACTTAGTATACGCCAGCCCAGCCTGGACTGCGTGTGTGTGCTCGTGGTCGTGACCCTCTGGGGGGGCACAGAGCGGCCACAGCTGGTGTGGCAGGGCGGGGGCCCCACGAGTGCGGCCTCTGCCCTCCTGCTCCTGAGCTTGGGGGCGCTGCGGATCCCATTCTGGGGAGCGTCGGAGGGGAGGGGAAGCGTCCTCAGGCCTGCAGAGGCCCCTGGCTGGCACCCTGTTACCCCCCCGGATGCAGGAGCTCTCTGCTTACACTGGGGCGCAGTGCATGCCCCCCCTTGCGTGTCACCTCTGGTTTCATTTCTAGGATGATCTTGTCAATTCCAGGAGGTGACTGCCTTGGAGGGGAAGCCGGCGGGGCCCACTGGGGGTGCTGCGGGACCTTCCAGTCCTTCCTTCCTGCCGCCCCGCCCCGCCCCTCCGCCCGCCCCGCCCTCTCCCGCACCCCTGGCGGTGCTGACTTGTGGTCTTGTGTCCCACCCTCCCTGCAGCCCCCCACCTGCTGCCTCCTACTGCGCACAGGTACCGTGTGGGGACACTGAGGCACAGAGGTCTGCGTCTGTCCTCCCCACTCTGTGTCGGCATCATGCGTGCCAAGATGCCCTTTTGCTGGCTCCTGACTCAGCTGCTCATACATGTGACGCTCGTGGCCAGGCTGAGAGGGACTGAGCGGAGGCCAGCGCCCGTCCCCTGCTCTGCCTGGAGGCCTCGGCGTGGGCTTTCTCTGCTCGCCTGGCACCTTGGGAGCAGCTGCAGACCCCGGGTAGAAGCAGAAGTAACCTTGAGGCCGGGTTCGTGGCGTCAGGATGTCTGAGTGTGCCTGGGCATTTTGTCTCTGGCTTGACCTGTCCTCCCAAGCCCGGTCACTTCAGTCCCCACAGAGCAGGGAGCAGTGTGGCCCCGGAGCGGCCATGTGCGCCAAGCGCCACCCCTGCTGTGTCCTTGGTCTGTGCTTTTCCCACGAGGTCCCCGTAACGGGCCTCTGGGTCCCTGGCCC
>RJWM01045375.1:0-12843 GCA_004363535.1 Dasyprocta punctata | reverse complement strand
TTGATCCCTAGTGCCGCAAAAAAAAAAAAAAAGAGTGGCAGGCACCACTGAACCTCCACTTCCAAACTCCATGCAACATTCCTTTCCCAGTCTCTCTGCTCTCCTGAGGTCAGGCATTCAGAGAGACCATGAAGAAGGCATCAGTCTCCCTAATGAGTCTTCCCTAAACAGACCACCCCAGGGCCTGTCCATAGTCAGAGATGGCCCCTGCCTCTCCAAGCATGAAGTCCTAGGAGGCTTGGACTATGGCTAGATGTTGAGTATGCAAGAGTCTGTGCTGCAGGGAAGGCATAGCCAAGGAGCAGGGTACCTGTGGGGCCCTGGTGGAGGGGCTGGGACCCCAGTGCAGCAGAAGATCCCGAGTGAGACTTAGACTCTGTTTCAAGGCCTCATTCTCCAGTGTGAGATACTGAACTCTTTTTTCTGAGTCTGTCGCTCCCTGGCAAAGAGAAGTACCCTCAGGACCCACCTGAAAGTACAGTGGTCCTCCCACCAGTGGGCAGGTTCACTGACATCCAACTTCTTCTTCCCCCAACCCCAAGTCTTACCACTTCTAGGCGCAGTCTACCCAGTTCTTCCTCTTGCTGCTCTAGCTGCTGCTTCAGCTCTTCCAGCTGCAGAGGAATCAGGGGACAGGATGGAATTCCTTTTTCAGCACTCATACCCCCTACTATCTGCTGTTCCTGGGTCTCTCACCTGTCCAAGAATAAGCTGCTCCAGTCGCTGCCAAGCCCTCTGTTCCTCCTCCAACTGGGAAGCCTGCTGACCCTGGGCCTCTACTCTCAGTATTTCCCCTGGTCCAGGGGAAGGGCTTTCTTCTTGTAAGGGGGATCCTGGAGAGGAGTGGGCCCAATTAGGACTGAACAGGCCTGAATCCTTCTCAGGAGTAGAGCTGGGTTTAGGACCCAAGGTTCCTAGGTTCTGATGGGCTTCACTCTTTCCATAGAAGGTGCCCCTTACAAACCATCTGGAATGGGAGACTGCAGGTTTGAAACTGGCTGAGTCCCTTGCAGCAGGACCTGTCTGCCCTGAGGACTCCGAATCCATGCCAGAAGAGCCAAGAGCTGACTTGTCACTGTCAGCAGTGGAGGCACATCAGCAGGCTGTGTAGGAGATGACAATTAGAGCAGAAAAGACTAGGGAGCAAAACTAGGCACCACAAGGGCTAGGGAGAGAGAAGTGGTTGTTGAGCCCCTCCCCAGGCTCACCTTGCTCAGGTGAGGAGGGTTCTCGGAGCTCTCTTCTGCTCCTAGCTGGACCGAGAGGAACTCGGCCAAGCGTGTGAGAGCCTCTTCTAGGGACACCTCAGCTGGGGGGCCCTCAGCTCTCTCTTCTGGCCCATCCTCGGACACCGACCTGCCTGTGAGGCCAGGTAACAGGAAGGAGAGGTATTCCCTGTCACATGTTCTAGGCTGAGCCTCTTGTCCCACCCAATAAGGTTGTAACACCCCTCTCTCTTCCGACGGCCAGGCTCCTACAAGGCTCCTGCAGTGCCCAGGTCGCACCTACCTGCCAGACCAGTCAGCTCAGTCCACAGTTCTGATGGGAGCTGATCGGGGCGACGACGACCCCTGGGCTTGCA
Organism: Dasyprocta punctata; assembly: GCA_004363535.1. NCBI lineage: Eukaryota > Metazoa > Chordata > Mammalia > Rodentia > Dasyproctidae > Dasyprocta > Dasyprocta punctata. The sequence continues at coordinate 11,261 of RJWM01045375.1, read as the reverse complement.
GTGGGCTCTCTAGAAAAGGAGCAGAGGATGGCCCTGAGGAGGTGGCGTGCAGCCTGTGGGGCTCCTTTCCAGGAACTGGGCCAGAAAGGTTGGAACCAAGGTCTATGCTTCCAGTACCCAGACTAAGACGTGAGTCCTCGGCTCAGCCCGGTCTCCAGCACCCTGAGAACGCGGGCTTGCCACTACCCAATTTCGGGGTGGGGGCGGGGGTCGACCTACAACACAGGCCCCACCCTGCTCACCTGAGCGGGGTCCCCGGGGTCCGCGGTCGCCGCTGCACCGCCATCCCTGCGAAAGAGGCTGTAGAAGATGTAAATGAGTAACGAGTAGAAGGCGTACATGGGAGCGCGGGGCGGCAGAGGGCCCCGCTTCGTGCCGCCCCGCGTCCCCGCGCCCCGACTCCACACCCGCCCGCCGCAGTGCCGGCGCGCATGCTCGCGGCGGCCGCCCCCACTGCCTGGCTCCGCGAGCTGAGGGTGTGCGCCAAATGGCTAGCGCAGGGCTATGGTCCCTGAAACAGGTATCCCCCTCAGCCGCCCCCGGGCCCGCCCTTCTCGCGACCTCCTGTCTCAACTTCATGGACTCTCGGAGCTGAAAACGCTCACGGCTGTCGCACCTCCTCCGGAATTCTTCTTGTCCTTCGCGGAGACCTCCCACTACTCCGTATCAGGGAGCCACTGGAGCACAGGTGCACAATGACTGACTCTGGGGAAGCCTCGCCCCTCTTCTTCAGCCCTGCCCACACACCTGGACGACCCACCCCTTCCTCGAAACCCCGCCCCGCCTGAAAGCCCCGCCCAGACCTCCCTCCACCCCAAGTCCTTCAAGATCCTGGGGTGTACGCGCTCGCCTATATATAGAGATCCCTTTCTCCTGGCCAAGACTAGCTCCCAGCAAACCCCACTCCCTCCTAGAGCCTCCCACTCGCCTTCCCAGGCTCCGCCCCGGTCGCTCTAGCTTCCGTTCCTCTCGCTGGTGGCCGCGCCAGGCCGCACTAGTCCGGGCCGCAGAAGCCAGTCAAGGAGTCGCTGCTAACGACGGCTGTGGCAACTCCGGTGTTGGGGTTGTGACCGCCGACAGACCTGCGCCGTCGTTCCTCCGGACCGGGCGTCAAGAACGGCGCCTCCTTAATGCTGAGACCCACAGGGCTCCGTGAGGGTCTGTGCTCCGCCTCCTGCATCTGGTGCCCAACTTGGGCTCATGCCCGCCCAGCCCAAACCCCAAACTGTGTTTCCTTGTCTTTGTCAGCCGAATTAGTCCTTCCTCTCCACAGGTGTGTCCAGTAGTGTCAGGGTTCCGCAAAGTTGAGGACTGAATCCATCCCAATGTCCGGTTATGGGGCCCTGTAACCTGGTAGTATTTCTGGAAATCTGGCCTGAGGGCTCCAGGTCACGACTTTTCTTTCTCTCCAAAGTTGAAGCTCCCCTTCCTGTCTCCTCAAACTCATTACTGCCCGAGGTGCCATGGTCCCCAAGCCTGGGGGTGAGTGGAGCACTGTCCTGTCCCACCTTGCTCTTGGAGTGGTGTCTCTGCATGCAGCGGTGAGCTCTGTGAAGGTGAGTATCCCCACTCCCACACCTTAAGGACCTAGTTGCTAGATGGTGGTGGGAGGTGTGTCTGGGGCCAGGTCTCCATGAGAGGGCCAAACCCTTTGCTTTCTAAAGGTGATGCCCTGGCTTCTTTTTCCCACATGTCTTCACTTCCCTGTATTGACAGTCAAGTCGAGGAGCTGCTGCTGGCTTCCTGCTCCAGGCCTTGGCTGCTGCCACCACACTGGCCCCAGGGCTGGGCACACATGAAGACTGTCTTGCTGGAGCCTGGGTGGCCACAGTCATCGGCCTGCCCCTTTTGGCCTTCGATTTCCACTGGGTGAATGGAGACCGCTCCTCTGCCAACCTGCTTCTGGGAGGAGGCATGGTCCTGGCAGTGGCTGGTGACCATCTTGGCCCTGAAGGCTGTTCTGTGGCTGGTCAGGCAGTGCTGTTAGTGGTTGCAGTGACCATCCTCATTGTGGCTGTTTTCACAGGCAACACTTATGGGATGTGGGGGGGTGCCATGCTGGGTGCTGCAGGCCTCCTGAGCCGGCTAGAGGAGGATAGGCTGCTGCTGTTGCCCAAGGAGGACATCTGTCGCTGGGCCCTGGCTGCAGGCAGTTGGGCCTACTGCTGGGCCCTGCACACACAGCGCCTGCAGTGGGAATGACAGTGGACATAAGAATGTAGGCTCTGCCCTGGTTCTATCTCCCTTCTTACCTGCTTGCTCCTGGGTATTCCCCACCTAGAAACAGGCTTTCTTTTTTTCCTAAGGTAGGCCTGCTGCAGGTTTGCTGGTCAGGAGTGCCTGGGAGCTGTCCCTTCTCTGATCATGTGCAGGGACTTGCCTAGACCATAATTAAAGGGACAGGGTCACAGGCACATTTGGGATCTGTTTCTGGGTAGGACACAGTTGTGGGTCTAGATCTCCAATAAACCTTAGAAACTCTACAGGAATATGAAATCTGCCTGTTCTTCAGAAGGGTTGAGGGACCTTCAGGAAGCTTCCTGAAGCTCCCTGGGTGTCGGCTGATTTCCCTGAGCCAACACAAGGAATGTGCTGGTACGGGCATGGGGCCTCATTCTGCCTGGCCTCTTTCCTGGTACCTTTGCCAGGAGGACCCTGTGCTGAGAAGACATGGTCCTGGGCCCTTTTCTGGGACATGGTGGATTTTCAGATATCCTTGCCCAGCCTGGTAAGCTAAGCCCTTCAGGACAGCGACCCTCATGGGCTGATGGCTGGGTTGGTAAGGGCACAAGAGGTCTCCACCACAACGTTTCCCAGAAACACACATTCCTTCCCTAGAACGTTTCAGTCACTACCTGCTGGCCCTCCCCGACTGTAGTAGTCAAGCTCTGAATTCCCTAAGACCTTCATTTTCCTGCGTGAACCCTTCTTCATCCTCCAAACCCACGGACAGGAAAGAGGGATGGGCAGAATAGTAGGTTAGGGGTCTGGAATGCATCCTTCCCAACGCACTCTCTGCTCGCGTCCTGTGTATGCACATCCGGTCCTGCACAGCACTGAGAAGAGCGGTGGGTGGGGTCTTTCAAGTTCGTGTCCTTTCACTCTGGCAAGCCAGGCCAGAGCCAGGCGCACGAAAGCGCGAGTCTCGGGGCACAATGGCGTAGGCACTCCCCGATTTAGAGGTATGAGGGTCTTCTGTCCTGTTAACTCGCGGGACGTGGATACTGCCCCGACCGCGCGCAGCAGATGCACACCCCTCAGCCAGCCTCCTGGGCCCCGCCTTCTCCTGCCACCTTTTGCCGGAGGCGGGCCCTCAGGAGCCCTGGCGTGTCCGTAGGCTCTGGCTACCGCCCAGTCTTACCCCAGGAGGCGCTCCCATTGGCCCTGCATGGAGCCCACGTGATGGGAATGACGAGGGGGCGGGGGGCTTAGCGCAGCGAAAACAAAGATGGCGGCTGCGCCGGGGTCTTTGGCCGCGGCGGCTGCAGGACTACGCGCGGGCGGGGCCCACTGAGGCGGCTGCGCGGCAAGCGGGCTGCGGGGTCCCGGCGGTGGCAGGAGACCGACGGGGGCGCGCGGCGGCCCTAACTTCCAACTAGCGAGCGCGCCGGCAGTCGCCCGCCGGGCCGGCCGGCCGCGATGTCCGGCGCCGAGGAGGCCGGCGGGGGCGGCACGGCCGCGGGACCCACGGGCGCCGTGCCGGTCGGGGTTGGGGTCGGGGCTGGGGTCGGGGCAGGTGCAGGGCCGGCGGCGGCGGCGGCGTTGGGCGAGGCAGCGGGGCCCGGGCTCCCAGACGAGGCGGGCCTGGCTGGCGCCCGGCAGCTGCAAGAGGCGGCCGGCGACCCCGATGCGCCGCCCAAGAAGCGGCTGCGGGCGGCCGAGGCGGCCGAGGCGGCGGCAGCGGCGGCGGCGGCGGCGGGCAGCGGGAAGCTGGAGGAGCGGCTCTATTCGGTGCTATGCTGCACCGTGTGCCTGGACCTGCCCAAGGCCTCCGTGTACCAGGTAGGGCCGTCGGCCCGGCCCGGCGCCGCATCTCCTCGAGGCCGGGCCCGGGGCCGGCGGCCGGGGCCCCTCTCCGGCCTTACCGCGCCTTCCGCGCCCGTGGGACCCCGACGCCCTCCCCAGCTTCTTGTTGTCTTCTCTTCCTGTTCCGCACCCCCTTTTTCCATGTTCCCATCCCCTTACTTGCCGGTCTCAAGTTTCCTATCTTAGATCCCGCCTCTTTTCTTCCAGGTTTCTCCTTGACACCCCAGTTCCCTCCAGCTGACCCCGCAGAGGGCTGGGGACAGGTACTCAAGCTCCCTGTCCAGCGTCGCCCCTCACTCCCGGGCTTGCTGGGTGCCAGAGGCCTCTTTACCCGAGAGAGCATTTCTGTTCTTTCGGCCACACCCCCAACCATGTCCCTCTGCTTCTGAACTTCAGTGTGTGCCTCTTTTCTACTCTCCTGGCCCTGAAGGACAGGAAGAAGGAAGGGATTGCCTTCCACCCTCCATTTATTTTCTTGCTCCTGATCTGGAGAAACTGCACAACTGGCCCCACAGTTTTTGTGTAGCCCCAGCCTAACCCACAACTGGCTTTTTTGGCTGCCAGTGTTGTGCGAGATCTGTCTCTTTCCCATTTGAAGACCCAGCGTGGCTGGACTCGGGGCCTTTGACCACCTCAGGGCTGTCAGATGGGGTACTTGCTCCAGATGGATTCAGCATTCCTTCCAGGTAACAGGGTAGATGTCTGGTTGACACCTAGAATCAGTGGGCAGCGTATGTCTGCCTTCCCCCATATGTCTCTGGAGCGGCTGCCTCAGTTCCAGCCTCTTGAGAAGCAAAGCAGGTTTATTATCAGCTTTCTTTTTCTTGATTTAGTGCTAGGGCTTGAATCTGTGCTAGTGCTAAGCAAGGACTCTATTGCTGCACTATGTGCCCCATCCTTTTTTTTTTTTTTTTTTTTTTTGAGTCAAGGTCTCGTTCAGGCTGGCCTTGAACTTACTCTGTAGCCCAGACTGGCCTCAAACATGGGATCTTCTGCCTCAGCCTCCCAAGTGCTGGGATTACAGGCACACACCACCACGCCCAGGCCCTTTATTTTTCTGTCACTATTGTTGTTATTATAATTTTAAATCTTGACACAGGGTTTCTGTTAAGTTGACCAGGGTGGCTTTGAAGCCTGGCTTTGCTAGCCTCTGGCCTCAGCTTCCTGAGTCACTGGGATTATAGACATGTGTCACTCCACCTGGCCTCGTACAGCTTTCTTTGCACTTTTAGGAGCTGGAAGTAGCTGGCAGACTCTTGCTTCCTTGTTTTTATTTGGACTAGGGGCCCAGGTGAGGGGGCTGCTTTTGTAGTAAGTGGAATAGAACTAGTTTGGGTCATTGTTTCTCCAATCTCTGGATTTCTTTATCTGTCCTGTTCTGGCCTGAAGTTGCTTGGGAGGACCCAAGGATCCTGGATTGCGAATCCACCCTCCTGAATGTCAGGCCAGGGCCAATGAGGGGAAGCATTTTCCACAGCTGATCCCGCCACCAGCATTTACTCCTTGCTTTGGGGGCCATCAGGACCTAGTCCCCCCTCCTCACCCCTTTGTCATGCCCTGATGGAAGAGCACTTCTTTTCCTGGGCCTAGCATGAAAGTCTAGCAAGCCAAGCCAGGGATTCAAGGGGCTCCTTGTCATCCCTCCCATGAGTAGGCTGGAACTGGACCTGGCGTAGTAGCAGGCTACATGGTACTGACTCCTGGGCTACCCAGAGAGCTATTTCTCTGCTTCTGACCAGAGACTAGTGACCAGGCCTCTGAACGTGGCTGGCTCAGACTGGCCTGCGGTGTGCTGGGAGTGAGGTCTGGCCTGGAAAGCTGGACACAGGCAGCCGAGCAGCTACAACACCATGAAGGCACATATCACACTGACCAGTGCCTCTCCAGGCTGGGCTCCCAGCAGCTGAGCAGCGAGCCATGGGCACTGAAACTAAGTGATGGGCTCTGGTGCCAGCCCCCCACTCTACCTCCCTACTCTATTATGCTATCCCAGGTGATAACTAGAGTGAAGATGTTTCCCTCTTATTTCTAGAGGCTGGAAACAGGCTCTAGAACTTGTGGTTGTGAGAAAGCCCTTGGGACAGTGTTAGAACACACTGCTCACAAATCTGTTGTATGCAGGGGCAGGAGAAGGAAGGAAGCTTCCAGTGCCTCTGACTACTGCCAGAGACACTTCCTGTGACACCTGCCTACCATGTCCTGCCAAGGCCCTGTGGGTCAGGACAGGCCGGGAGACTTGGGCTCTTATCTGGTCTCTTCATAGGATCTGCACACAGATGGTAGGGCCATGTTCCTAGTCAGGGCCAATTGCTGGCTACCATCTTGGCCTGGGCTCAGCCCCTTATTCTTGTACTAGCCTTCTGCTTTCCTATTGTTAGAGATTGAACCAAGCGTTTTGCACATACTAGGCAAGTACTCTACCGTTAAGATATATTATCTCTTTTTTTATTTTATTTACTGGAGACAGGATGTCTCTTAAGTTGCCCAGACTGGCCTCCAACTTTCGACTCTTTCTGAATAGCTGGGGTTACAGGAATGTGCTGCCACACCTGGCTTTGCTAATCTTTCGTGAGCCACGTTGATTGGCTGTCTCTGTTGGGTCAGTCTCCATCTTCTGCTGGCAACATTTGCCTGACCCAACAGAACACATGGCCCAGGGTGGGCACCAGCCATTCCATATGGCCTAGATGCTAACTCAGATGCCCTATACTTGGGCTGGAAGAACCAGGAAACCATGCTGTGCTATGTGTTGTACGTGGTGCTGAGCAGTGGTGACAACTCCACAGGACTCTATAGTTGGCTAGGTGCACAGTAACTATAGAGTGTGTTATCTGGCCACCAGATGCTACCTGTGGTGCCAAGGAAACTCTTTGAGTAGTGGCAGGAGCAGACATGTGCCACACTGACTTGTCAGATGTCAGAGGTAGGGAAGCCTGTTCACGGTGGCTCTTGCTGCTCTGGCTTGTGTCATGTGAGGTTCAGGGCTGCAGCAGGTACAGCAGATGCACACTTTGATGTTCTCTGTGTGGGTGTTAGGAGTGTCCAGGGCAACTGGCCTGGCAAGGTAAGCAGTCACCCTCCTGAGTCTTGGGCAGGCCCTTCCAAAGTCCTGGACAGGCACCCAGGTGGGTGGCAGGAGTGCTGAAAGGGCAGCAGGGACACCCCAAGAGGAGTTTCTGTCAAGTCCAGGCTGGGACCTTGCTCTGAACCCAGCCCTGTAGCCTGAGGGCAGTGTGACCTGTGGGTACTTCTGTCCATCTCTAGGGAAGACCCAGCATTGATAGTACCTAGGGTATTGGAGCCACAGACTGATTTCTGACCTCCCTGTCCCAGACTGGCACAGCTCTTCACAGGAGATCACATGTGGTCCTCCATAAGATAGACCCAGCCCAAGCTGGGCATGGTGGCGCACGCCTTTAATCCCAGCACTCGGGAGGCTGAGGTAGGCAGAGCGTTGTGAGTTCGAGGCCGGCTTGGGCTACAACGTGAGCGCAAGGCTGGCCTGAGCTACACAGTGCGACCCTGCCTCAAAAAACCAGGGCTGGGAGTTTGGCCCAGTGGCTTAAGCGCCTGCCCTGGTAGGCACGAGGTTGTGAGTTCAATCCCTGGTGTGTGTGTGGGCGAGCGGGCGGGCAGGGATTTAGCTCAGCAGAGTAAGCGCCTGCCTGGCAAGCACAAGATCATGAGTTTGATCCCTAGTACCAAAATAAATAAATAAATAAACACAAAGATAGACCCAGCCCTGATGTCCACTGATGTCAGCAAGGGCCAAAGCCTCAATGCTGGCATCTGGAGGAAGGCACCACCTGTTCCCACCACGCATTACCTCTTGTACCAGGAGGTTGGAGGTGATGTGGCCTAGCCTGTATGTGATGTGACTCCAGCTGCTCCCCTGACCAGGGTCCTGTGGCAGTGTCGCATCATTTCTCCTACATGCTTTCCACCTGAGCTGTCTGCTCTCCATCTCCACCTCCCCTTCTTTCGGGCTTGAGGCAGTGTTCCTCACACGGATCCTTTCCTCTCTCCTGCCCATCTCCTTATCTGAATAGGGTGTTTTTACCTAACAGTGCTCTAGGAAGGTTAGTGTATCTGACCTCCATGTCACCCTAAGGCCTTCTTCCTGTATGCTAGATCTCAGTTCCAAAGGACTGATTACCTGATTGACATTTCAGTTGGTAAGAGGCCTGGAAAATGGACTACTGCTTCTGCCCAAACTCCCATTTCAGAGCACATGGTGTCTTGGAAGACTCCCTCCATGGCTTGGGAGCCTTGGGCACCACTGATCCACTCTTTCAGGCGGGAAAGAGCTTTGGAAATATGTCTGCTTAGGAGTCTAAAACGCAATAGTTGAGCAAGGAAGATTGCTGGAGTCTGGCTAGGTTGTGATTTTGTGGTGGTAGCTTGCCATTCTGACGTAAGCAGCATTTATTTCTGAGTAAGAGTCATCTTGGGCTTTCTGGGCCCCATTGGTATCCTGACATCAGGAGGAGAGGTCAGCTAGGCTAACCCTGAACTTCAGATCCAACCTAGATGGAAGATGCAAGGCTAGACTTCTCCCTTAGGGACCGTGTGGCCTTGGACAAGGAGCTGTTCCTGCTCAGACCAGTGCTTGACTAAGGAGGTTAAGGAAACTAGGTTGAGCATATGGGGTATGCCAGTGAGCTGGCACAACTTTGCCTACATGCTAGACATCACAGAATATTTGGGAGGCCTGCTAGCTGAGTAGGGCTTTACAGTTAATGCCCAAGGGAAAGTTCCTTGGCTGCATTTTGGGAGTGGTGTCTTCTGTCAAGGGCCTGAGGGTTCCTGACCCTCAGAGCAGGAGAGTGAATTGTTCTTATAGGCCTGGATGCCATCTGTCCTACAGTGGAATGAATAGGTCTCCAGGATTTGAGAGGACCATGTGGTTCAGGCTTAAGAGAGGTGCTAAAAGGCTAGCTAACCACAGAGAACTTGTAACCTACTGGAAGTCTTGGGGGCCTGCTTCCTAAGACTCACTTACAGTCCAAGGGTAGGACTCCTCCTTGAGCCTAGCCAGTGCACCTGGCATCCTTAAACCAGGGGAGAAGCCAACTCAGTTGGACCCTGTGGGTATGCACAGGCTGAGTCACATGTAGTCTGCTTACATCTGGGCAGAGAGAGAGGCCAGGTGACATTCTGGGGGTGCAGATAAAAATGGTTGTTTCTGGGCCACTGGTATATATTCAGCATGTGCCAAGGAGCTTGGGGCCTTGGCTTTTCCTGGGGATGGGACCTCCAGCATTTTGACTATGGAGGACATAGGGGTGGTGGTTCTTCTGAGGTTGCTGTGGTAGGTGCTGAACCTTGCTGCCAAATACATTGAATCTCCCACATCATCATACTCATCACCTTATGCACATGAGGAAATTTAGACCTCAAGTAGAAAGTGATAAGCCCAAAGTCATGCTGCTAGTGACCTGCAAGCTGGGGGGCTGAGCCTTGCAGTGTGGTTTCAAGCCAACATCCATCCTAGGAAGGTCTGTGGCTTCCACCTTGTCATCCTAGATTGTGAGTCCAGCGTCTTCCAATCTAGTGGTAGGGCCTCCTGACCTAGGCACTGCAGAGGCTATTTCTGGAAGTACCTGAGTTCTCGTGGGCCTGGATCTATTGAGTGGACACGGTGTCGAGCACTTGTGGAGTTATCTGGCGCCTAGCTTCTTACTGAGCAATGGTTTCAAGTTGGAGCAGATGTAGTCTGACCAGTCCTTTGTGGGAAGTCTGGTCTTGCTGGGGAGGTTAAGGGAATATGACTCCAGAGCATGGTGACCACTGTCCTGTGGGCAGGTGGGTTGGGCTAGATGTTGATCTGGAACTTACCTGAAGAGCATCCCTTGAACAGTTGGTGAGGGGCTGTATATGTATGTGGCTTATCCTTTGGCTGGACCAGCCTGGGCTTGGGGTGGTTTTCCCAGGTGGGTGGTCAAGGTGGTACTGGGAAGTAAGTGATAATATATTTGGCAGCTTCAGTGCCCCCTTTGAAGGACCCATGAACTCCTTGAGTCTGGTTCAGCTACTTAGAGTCAGGAGGACACACCCCATGCCCTAGGGGTGGGAAACGTATCCCCAGCTCTGCTTAGAAGCTCTTGGAGGGCCAGGCTGCAGCCAGGAGGAATGTGATTGCCCTCTGCTCAGGCTGGTGGACCTTGGAGGCAACTTTGTGGAAATGGACCCAGAACCTGGATAAGGTCCAGGTAACCTCTCACCAAGAGGTGCCTAGAGCTATCCACATGGAGCAATGTAGGAATTCCAGGTCCTGAGGGCTCTCAGTGCTAGTATCCTACTGGGCTTCCTCATTGGGTGGTGTCACATAATGCTGTGTGACTGGCCCTCACTTCTGAGGGGTCACCCAGCGATTTCATCCCTGGAATACATGACCATTTACTACTTCGCTACTGTGTTGTATTATTCCCTGCTAAGTAATAGCAGTCCTTGGTCCAAGTAGCCACCAGGCAGGTCTGTGTCTTCCACATCTCTTTTTTGTTTTTTTTTTTTTTTGCTGGGGTGTGGGGACAGGGTCTCACTATGTAGTTCAAGCTGGCCTTGAACTCACTGTGTAGTCCAGGCTGGCCTCAAATTCACAGCAATCCTCCTGCCTTGGCCTCCTGACTGCTGGGATTACAGGCATGCCCCTCCACACCTGGCATGTTTCCCACATCTTGACCCATCCTAATCCTCAGTCCATCTGCACTCACCCCTGGTGATCAACAGGATAGATGGTTTTTCCCACCCAGGACCTACCTCACCTACTACTTCAGCCAACCTGTACAACTACCTCATGCTGACTTTCCCCTTCCAGGCCCTGTTTATCCAGGTCCAGCCAAGGCAGGTCATTCTCACATTTTAATTTTTAACCTAATTTAGTACTTGAGATTTGAATGCAGATAATATGTGGCATTCATGCTGAGGAGGAGTCTGTGGATGGCCTCTACTCTACTGCCAAGTCCTGAACATGCAGGTTCCACCACTCACAGCTTCCGACCTGGCCCCTGGGGACTGAGAGAACCTGGTGAAATAATAAGATGGCAGCTAGGGTTTACCAGGGACCCCAGATGTGCAGCCATGGCCCCCAACATAGCCATGCAGTAGTCTTAGGAGGGTTCCCTTCCCCTGTGCATGCTGCAAAGAGGCTGTGGCATGGTGGGCCTCGCATGTAGGCCTCCCTTTTGTATTATGAGCCCCATGAGGGCCAGAGCCACAGCCTACTCTTGTTTCTT
>RJWM01045374.1:0-12833 GCA_004363535.1 Dasyprocta punctata | reverse complement strand
AAGAAAACAATACAAAGAATCAAAGAATCAAAGAGTTGGTTCTTTGAAAGAGTAAATAAAATTGATAAACCCCTAGCCAACCTTATCAAGAAGAGAAAAGAAAAAACTCAGATTCATGCAATAAGAAATGAAAAGGGTGAAATCACTACAGACCCGGTGGAAATACAGAAGGTCATCAACACCTACTTCGAAAACCTTTACTCACATAGATTGGATAACACAGAAGAAATGGACAGATTCCTAGAAACCTATGAATTACCAAAGCTGAATCAAGAAGATGTAAAGCTGCTGAATAACCCAATATCAGCTTATTTTTAAAATGTAATTAAGACTCTACCAACAAAGAAAAGCCCAGGCCCTGATGGATTCACTGCTGAATTCGACAAGAAATTTAGGGAAGACTTAATGCCAACACTCCTCAAACTCTTCAATGAAATTGAAAGGGAAGCAAGTCTCCCTAACTCATTCCTGGAAACAAGTATTACCCTAATACCAAAACCAGAGAAAGACCCAACCAAAAAAGAAAATTACAGGCCAATCTTCCTAATGAACATTGATGCAAAAATCCTCAATAAAATACTGGCAAATAGAACACAGAAAGTTATCAGAAAGATTATACACCATGATCAAGTGGGATTCATCCCAGGAATGCAGGGATGGTTCAACATACGGAAATCAATAAATGTAATACACCATATCAATAGGGCCAAGGACAAGAACCACATGATCATCTCAATAGATGCAGAAAAAGCTTTCAACAAGATCCAACACCCATTCCTGATAAAAACCCTACAGAAAATCGGAATAGATGGTCTCTACCTCAACCTGATAAAAGCTATATATTATAAACCAACAGCCAACATCTTACTGAATGGAGAAAAACTGAAAACTTTCAACCTAAAATCAGGAACAAGACAAGGATGTCCATTATCACCACTCCTATTCAATATAGTCCTGGAAATATTAGCCAGAGCAATTAGACAAGAGAAAGAAATAAAGGGAATAAGGATAGGAAAGAAAGAAGTGAAATTATCATTATTTGCAGACAATATGATACTTTACATAGAAGACCCCCAAAAATCCATTAGAAGACTTCTAGAAGTAATAACCAAATTCAGTAATGTTGCTGGATACAAAGTGAACACTCAAAAATCAATAGTATTCCTGTACACAAACAACAAAGTCACTGACAGAGAAATAAGGGAAAACACACCCTTCACTATAGCATCCAAAAAATGAAATACTTAGGAATCAATCTAACAAAGGAAGTAAAAGATCTATACAATGAAAATTACATTACTCTAAAGAAGGAAATCAAAGAAGATTTCAGAAAATGGAAAGATATTCCCTGTTCATGGATAGGAAGAGCAAATATCATGAAAATGGCCATTCTCCCAAAATTATTATACAGATTCAATGCAATCCCAATCAAAATACCACCTGCCTACCTCACAAGCTAGAGAAAGCATTCCTGAAATTCATCTGGAACCAGAAAAGACCTAGAATAGCAAAGACAATTCTGGGCAACAAAGGGAAGGCAGGACGCATCACAATCCCCAACTTGAAACTATACTACAAAGCTGCTGTGATAAAATCAGCATGGTACTGGAATCAAAACAGACCTGAAGATCAATGGAATAGATTAGAAGATACAGCCACAACTACAAACACACTTAGAGACCTCATCTTTGACAAAGGGGCCAAACAGGTACATTGGAAGAAAGACAGCCTCTTTAACAAATGGCGCTGGAAAAACTGGCTTTCTATATGCTGTAAACTAAAACTAGATCCATGCTTATCACCATACATTAAAATAAAGTCAAAATGGATCAAAGATCTGAATATAAAAACAGAGACACTAAACTTACTAGAAGACAGAGTAGGTAAAAATCTTGATGACATAGGAGTAGGCAGAGAGTTTGTGAACAAAAATGAAATTGCATGGGAAACACTTCCCAGAATCAACAACTGGGATCTCATCTTACTAAAAAGTTTTTGCATGTCAAAGGAAATCTCCAACAGAGTGAAAAGACAACCCACGAACTGGGAAAATATCTTAGACAATTGTCCATCAGACAAAGGACTTCTATCTAAAACATATAAAGTATCAAAAGAAATCAGGCCCCTAAAATTCAAGGACCCAATTCCAAAAATGGGCATCTGAGATGAATACACACTTCTCAGAGAAAGAAACACAAATGGCAAATAAATATATGAAAAAATGTTCAACATCAATGGTCATTCGGGAAATGCAAATTAAAACAACACTGAGATTCCATGTCACTCCAGAAAGAATGGCCAAGATTAAAAAAATCAACCAACAACAAATGCTGAAGCGGCTGTGGGGAAAAAGGAACTCTTCTCCACTGTTGGTGGGAGTGTAGACTGGTGCAACCATTATGGAAAACAGTGTGGAGATTCCTTAAGAAGCTAGGATTAGAGATCCCATTCAACCCAGCTATCCCACTACTGGGCATTTTCCCAGAAGAATTGAAAACATCATACCGCAGTGATATCTGTGCACCCATGTTTATAGCAACCCAATTTGTAATAGCCAGATCTTGGAAACAACCCAAGTGCCCATCAATCAAAGGATGAATAAAAAAGATGTGGTATTTTTATACAATGGAGTACTACTCAGCTATTAAGAAAGATTGCATTGAGACTTTTATAAGTAAATGGTCACAACTTGAGACCATTCTCATAAGTGAGATAAACCAAACCCACATATGTAAATACCGTATTGTCTCCCTAGTGCAAGAAACGGAAAAAGTATATATGATCTAAAATCTATAATGAATACTATGTAAGGGCAAAAAGCAACTCGAAGAGCAAAAGTAATTGGGAAGGGAAAAGGGGGAAAGAGAAAAGGGAAAAGGAAAAGATATAAATCTGTATATATGTATATGTAAGATAACTAAAACGAACACACTGCTGAATGTATTCGTTATTGAGAAAGAACAATTAATACTCATATGATTGGATCAGTTTTACATGTCTATATCTGTTAATGTAAGTAACCATTTTGAAGATAGCAACCATTGTCAAGTTTCTATCATCCTGTTTTGTAAACCTGCAATGTTACTGTTGTGCATTTACTCTAGTCATTTGTTTGTCTCTTTTGCTTGTTGTCTTTGTTATATATGTCTTTTTTTCTTCTTCGCTTAAATAAAAAAATAAAATAAAAAAACAAGGAAATGTAACTTATGAGTATAGCTATATTAAACTAATAAAGCCTTGGCTTTCTTGAAAAAAAAAAAAGATGTACCCCAAGAGAATGACTGCCTCCCAGACATATTCCTCCTCAGACCCATTGTGTACTAACAACCCAGTTTGTCTTTGATGGTCAAGATCAATCACCCTAGCCAATGTAGAAATTCCCATTGTGCCCCCATAGTCCAGTGGCCAGACAACAGTGTCAGTTTCCAGTTTAATGGAGGCATCACTATGCACCCTCCTGGGAGCACTACTTTCTTAGCAACTAAGAGCTCTATACTAGCACTGCCCAAAGTTAAGACAATGGGAAGCAAAGAAAACCTATTAAAACTAGGAGTGGAAATGACAGTAGCTCTTGCCATAATTTCTATTCCTATTTTCATTCCTTGATTTTCATGAATCCTTTTTATATATTGGTAATTGATTTACATCTCATATTGCGCCATAAAGGACAATACCCCAGTCCAGCAGGATGTTACCATCTATCTGGGTATATAGCTGAATCTTCACAAGGCCATTTTGCCATTCTGTGAGGCCAGATGCTTCAGGGTGACAGGGAACATGGAACTATGGGCACGAACCTGCTGCTACACTTCATCCGCTGTAAAGTAAGTTCCTTGGTCAGAAGCAATGTGTCATGGAACCCTATGAATGTGAAAATGTCTGCTAAGTTCATGGAGGGTGGTTTTGGCAAGAATATTGTGGGGCAAGGAGGACAAATCTATAAACAAAGGAAGTGTCTACTCCAATCAGAACAAAATGTATCACTTCCAATATGGAAATGACTCAATGAAAAAAAAATCTAATGCTATGTGACTTGTTGATCCCCTGGAAAATGGGGTCAAACTGAAAGCTCATTGTTGATCTTTGCCGCAGGCAGGTTGGGATGTGGAAGTCTGTGTTGCTAAGCCCTTGCACATTTCCCATTTTGGCCACTTTGGCCACTTTTTCCCAAGAGTTTTTGTGGCAAGGATGGGGCCACTGTAGAAAGAAGCTACTGCACTTGGCAGAATAGTTGTCTTGTCCATATGATCATTAAGATTCTTTTCTGTTGAAGTTTCTCATCAGTGAACAGTCACATGAAATAAAAATGCTTTCATACCTGTATCCATTTGGAGACCTGTCCACAGATCTATTTCTTGACTTCTTTGGTGCCCATTTTCTAATTGTGCTTCTTTCAAGTTTCTGACTATTGGTCAAACAGTTACCACCTTTAAATCACTATAGATCTGTTTCCCTGGTTGTCTCTTTTTCTAGGCAGAATGAATGACCAGGTATATTGCTCATAGTTTTGCCCTCTGAGAGGATGTCCATTCTCATTACCCTTTAGGGCTGTAGATGGATGTATCCATTATCTATAGTTAACTAACAAGTCTGAAATTTAGCAGTTAAAAGCAACAGAACTGAATTTTGTCCACAAATCTGATCTTGGGGCCAGGATCAAGAAGGATGGCACATCTCTCTGCCATGTGGGGTTAGCTGGGAAACGTGACTGCAGTCTAAAGGAAGGACTTTCAATTTTACTTATTCAGGTGGCTGGCACTTTAGTGCTGGCACTTGGCTGAGGCTTAACCAAGACTGTGGACCAGCTTCCTCACCACCGGGTCCTTGTGTGTTCACATTGCATGTGGGTGAGGGTCCTAAAGTGAGCATTCAAGCACCTTGGGAGTCACACAGTATCATTTCTATCCCAATTTATTAGTCAAGGCACAGATTCAAGAGTACAGTATAGAAACTTCACTTTTGGATGACAGAGTGTTTAGGTTCCAGAAGAGGACAAGGGACAAGAAATATCACCATTGTGTGTTTTGAAATATAATATTCCATAATGCAGGTTGGGAGAAAGAATCCATGAAATAGTAGAGGTCATACACTGGGCCCTTGCTCACGAAATTTGCTTGTGTCTTCTGGACATACTGGATCCTGGTTTCATATATACCTTTTCCATCTGAAAAGAAAGTGCTGTCATGCATGCCTGAATTTATGACTAGATGAGTCAGACTGCAGAGTTCATGGTGGGCATCTCGAGTCATGTCATAAGTCAGTGACCTAAAGGCAAGTGTTCAATCCCCACTACACTCAGTAGCAAGCCCTAAGCTGTTCCTCAAAAGGGGAATGGATAGTTATCAGCAGAGGATCAAAACACTTTTTTCCAAAATCCTAAATTTGGGGCCAGCGAGTCTCACATAAGTTCAGAGTAGGCATTACTTGTTTGGTTCAGCTGCTTCACAATGCCATAAAAAACGAAGCTCTTTTTGTTTTTACACTCATGTTTTTAGCAATCAGTTTTCATCTTTATGCATTTATTTCATAGACACAGAATGGCTACTTCAGCTGCAGATTTTTTTTTCTGAGCAGGAAAAAAAAAAAGAGGTATAGCAAAGGGCTTTTTACCTTCTCCTTCCATCAGACTTGTGTTTATGGCTCTTATACAGAATGCATTGCATAGTCAGCCTAACGATGAAGTAGGTGGGGATTTAGGGCATTTCACTTTTTAGCCTCTAGAGAAGAAAATCACAGTGAGAAATGGAAGTTGAGTGAATAAACTTCCAGTATCTGATATGGGTGCTTTGAATGTTTTTGGCAGTCAATAAAGATATACAGAACACATATGCAAAGAATTACCTATAGTATAGTGGCCCATGAGAAGTGGCTTTTACAATAATAACAATATAACAAATGGGTGTTTTTTATCTACTGGGAAATTTTAGGGGAAACTACTACTTAAATCTTATGTTAAAAAGCAACAGCCTTCTGAGTTGTTATTTTACCTAGTACTCCACAGTACTAGGTAGGTGAATGCCTGTAATCCCAGAATTTGGAAGGCTGACAAAGGAGCACTGCTGTAAATTCAAGGCCATACTAGGCTACACAGTGAGTTCAAGGGTGGTCTGAACTACATAGCAAAAGCCTGTCTCAAAAAACCAAACATCAAAATTGTAATAAAGTTTAAAAAAAAAAAGCAATGGTCTTGCTGGGTATAGTGGTATGCACCTGTAGTCCCAGCTACTTGGGAGGCTGAGGCATAAGGATCCCTTAAACCCAGGAATTCAAGGCCAGCCTGGGCAACAGGGTGAGACTCTATATCAATTAAAGAAAAAAAAAAAGGAAGGAAAGAAAAAGCAGTGGTCTTGAGCTTCTGTTTTTGATCAAGATAAGTTATCAAGGACTGAATTTACATTTTTATTTTAATGAACTAAAAAACTGACTAAATTCAGACCTCACATGCAGCAAGGATGGTCATACTTGAGAGACAGGAAACAAATGACTGTCCAGCTGAGTGCTTGGAGAAGGTCTCCATGCCATAGCAAAGGGAAGGGGAACTAAGTGGATTCAGATGGCTTCCCTGAGTTATAAAGATGAAGTTTAGAGTTCGGAACACCAAGGTGTGGCTAGCTGTGGCTACTTGTCAGAATGGGAAAACCTCATTCTACCCAAGGCACCAGGTAGAATACTTTGAAAGGTTTTTGCTTCCCAGTGGAGAAAAACTGGCTCTAGATTATAGGCTGCTCTCTTACTCTACCTGAAGAAAAAAAAAAAAAAACAAAAAAACCTCAAAGCAAGACTCATAATAAATTGTATTCATTCCACATATCTTAACTATATGTCAGCACAAAACTCACTAGTATTTTTTTTTTTTTGAGACAAGGTCTCACTAAGCAGTCCAGGCTGGCCTTGAACTCCCTATGGAGTCTAGGCTGACCTTGAACTCATGGCAATCCTCCTGCCTCATCCTCCTAAGTGTTGGGATTACAGGCATATGCCATAATGTCTGGCCTCAGTAGTATTTTTTAAACATATGAGACCATCCAGCAATCATCAAGTAAAACAAAAACACGTAGCATCCAATAAAAAATTACCTACCTAAACTGGGTGCTATGGTGTACACCTCTAACCCCAGCTACTTGGTAAACTGAGGCAGGATGCTCCTGAGTTTAAGGCCAGCCTGGGCAATATAGCAAAATGGTGTCTTAAAAATCATGAAAGAGGAGTTGATTTGCTTTGTGAAGATGCTACTGGGGTAGTTGCCACATATAGTTGTAATTGCTTTTTTATAGACACATGATTTTTATTTGGAGGTACATTTTTTGTTGTGACTGAAATTACTTGTGGGAATTAAATGTCTGGAATTATTGCTAGAATTACAGAACAAACAACCACAGCAAACCAGACAAACAATACCTGGCTAGAAAGAAGTATGAAGATATGATTAAATGCCCTGGTGATGGCACCAAGAGGTAGCATACCCATGGCCTGGGGGCCGTCTGAGGGTTGGGCTTCAGCAGTCTGGAGGAAAGTAAACCAAAATTTCATTTCCAAGGTGGAAAGTCCATCAGACTCAGTTGCTATTTTACCTAGTACTCCACAAGCCTGTGTAAATCCGCCATCTGCCCATACAAATAGTCCACAGAAACAACCCATGAGTGCAACACTTAGAGAAAGACTAAGGAAAACAAGATCATTTAATTCTTGCAGTGTGGTAGTGTTTTAAAACAGAAAGAAGGAAATGATCAGACCTTTCAGAGAAACCAGAATCTTCAACAGAGAAAAGCTGTATGGAATTTCAAGAAGTTTTAAACACATACATGGTAAATCTGAAGATCATACATATTTGAAAAATACCTTTAAGAATATCAATGTAGCTGGGCGTGGTGGCGCACGCCTTTAATCCCAGCACTCGGAAGGCTGAGGTGGGCGGAGCGTTGTGAGTTTGAGGCTGGCTTGGGCTACAACATGAGCGCAAGGCCGGCCTGAGCTACACAGTGAGACCCTGCCTCAAAAAACCAGGGCTGGGAGTTTGGCTCAGCAGCTTAAGCGGCTGTCTGGCAGGTGTGAGACTGTGAGTTTGATCCCCAGTGCCGCAAAAAAAAAAAAAAAAAAAAAAAGTATCAATGCATGCTAATCTACATCGCTTGATACTGGGTCATACAGTGTTCTCCAAAGTTGTTTTGTGAATGAGAATCCTAAAGAAGAAAAAAGAAAATTAGTGAAGAAGATACAGAGGAAGGAAAACGTTCTGTAAAGGCTAATACTAGTCACAATGTACAGATCAAAGAATGACCTGTCTCAGTTGTAGCTGTTGAAAAAGAAGTGGAGAAGCTGGAGCCAGCTCTCGCTTTATGAGCTGTACTCAGATATGTCTGAAAAGAAGAAATTAAGCCTTACTCACCTGTGGACCACTATGGGTTAGACTGTAAACTGCTTGGCTATAATAGAAGTGAAGAAGACTTTACAGATGTTTAATTCTGTTTTCCTTAGAAAATCTTTTTTTTTTTTTCCTTTTGTCTTTCTCCTTTTTTTTCAGTACTGTGGAAAAAATCTAGGGCCTCTCATGCGCTCTATCACCAAATCATACTCTCAGCCCCTTTCCACTAAATCTTTGGGAATGACAACTTAATGGAAAGACATTTACACACTTGAAAGGGAAGATGTTAGGCCTTACGGCTTAGAGTAAGGTATCTTGAATATTACGTTAGGCTACTCTGGTATATAAATTATGTTCTAAAATCAAGTTTAGGATTTTGGACAGATTGACCAACGAAAACTGAACATTTAAAAAGATATGAAAACCAGGTGTGGTGGTACATGCCTGTCTATAATTCTGGTATTCTGGGAGTTGGAGGCAAGAGGATCTCAAGTTTGAACCCAGTCTAGACAACTTAGTGACTTAGCAAGAGCAAGACCCTGTCTCAAAATTAATTTTTTAAAAAAAGGTTTTAGTATGGATCTTGGTGTGAAGGCCCTAGGTTCAATCCCTGGTACACATACCCACTCCCCACATGCCTGCACGATTTAAAGCATATTTAAAAGTAACTTGAAAAACTGGAATGTTTTAGCACATTGGGTTTTTTGTAGCAAAGTGTTTTAATCTCAGTGTTAAAATATAGGTTAGTGTGATGATTGTCTAAATTTAAACTGGTCTAAAAAGACCTGCCTCTCTTGTTAAATTTATAAACTTTGCTTTCGTTTATTACTAGATTTTCTATCTGCTGATCTCAAGTAATTAAACTTATGTCCACAATTTAGGGGGAAAAAGAAAATATACACATGAACACAACAATCAACTGATGAAAATGGACTTCACGGCTGGGAGCACAGCTTAGTGGTATAGTCTTCATCAAGCTGGGAGAGGCCATGGGTTCGACCCCCAGCGTTACCAAAACAAAATATAACACAGATGATAGATTAAAGATATTATACTTCATATGGTCAAAAAAAGTAGAGTGAAAAGCATAGGAATAGTATGGAAAACATGAACAATGTAAAAAGATCAAAATAGAACTTCTGGAGGTTAAAGACTCTAAGAGTCCATTATAGGATAAGAGAAGATTAGATAATGGGCAAAAAGAGAAATGTAAAGCTATAGTAATAGAAGTTACCAAAAATAATACACTCAGAAAAAAAAGACAGAAGAAAATAAAAAGAAAATGAACAGAGGACCAGCAAACTGTGGGGCAACTCAAATAGCCTAATATATGCATAGGTGAAATCCCTTAGGAGCCAGATGTAGTGAGGTATACATGTAGTCCTAGCTATTCAGGAGGCTGAGGCAGGAGGGTCACTTGAGCCTAGGAGTTTGGGGTGATCTTGGGCAATATGGCTAGAAAAACAAAAGCAAAGAGAAGCATTGTTCAGAAGACATGACAAAGGAGAGAAGTAACAGTAGATTAAAATATTCCAAATTTGATGGAAACTATATGCCTACAATCCAAGAAACACTGTGAATCTGCAGATATAAGAAACATGAAGGAGCCAGATGTAGTGACATACACCTGCAATTCCAGCACTCTCAGATGATGAGGAGGATCATAGGTTCAAGCCCAGCCTGGGCAGCTTAGTGACTTACAGACATCTTGTCTCAAAATAAAATAAGATAAATTAAAATAAATAAAATAATAGGCCAATGATGTAGCGCTACAGTGAGGCTCTGGGTTCAAATGCCCAGTCCTTCAAAAACAAAAAATAAAAGGGAAGAGAAAAGAAAAAGAAAAACATGAAGAGAACTATCCAAAGACACATTTAATCAGAATCCTTAAAATGAGATAAAACCTTAAAACCAGTTGATGATAAAAGCAATACACAGAGAGTCACACAAGTGACTGTTGATGCCATGTTTGAAAAAATACACAGACCACCCTGGAGAAGTAGCTCTGCTGTACAGAGTTTGCCCAACATGTGTGAGTCTCTAGATTTGATCCCTAGTACCACAAGAGGGGAAAAAAACCCACAACAACTCTACACAATGAGGTAATATCTTCAGACTACCAAAAGAAAAAAAAAAACTTGTAAAAAAATAGGGGAAGCTAGGTTTGGTAGCACATGCTTATAATCCCAGCACTCAGAAGGTTGAGGCAGGAACATTGATTTTAAGCTCAAGGCCAATTCTTTAGGCTCCATAGACTATTCAAGGCCACAAAACTCTGTCTCAAAAAACAAAACAAAACAAAACCAAAAAAGGAAGAATTATTTTTTTGCCCTTTGATAGGCAAAGATGCTACACTAAAACATGATCCATAAAAGAAAAAAAATTAATGAACAGGACTTCATAAAAATTAAAACGTTCTACTTTTTAAAGGATACTGTTAAAGGAATGAAAACACAAGTCATATACCGTGAAAATACTTGCAAATCACAAAGATGACAAAGGATTTGAATCTGGAATATAAAAAGACCTCAAAAACCTCCATAATCAGAAAATAATCTGGAGTGGGGAGCAGATGCAGGGGTTGTAGCTCAGTGGTAGAGCAGGCGCTTAGCATTTTTTTTTTTAAATGGGCAAAAAGAGGTGAAGAAGACAAAAGATTTAAAGACACAATCCACCAGATATATATGGACAGCAGGTAAGCACAAGAAGATGCTCACTATCATTAACCATTAGGCACATGTTAATTAAAACCACAAGAAGACACCACTACATATTTATGAGAATGTCTAAACTTAAAAAAAAATTAGTGAACATGTTTAAGAACTGTAATTACTTATACACTGCTGGTAGCAATGGTGAGGGGCATAACCTTGAAAAATAGTTCGGCAGTTTCTCAGAGTTAAACATAAATTTCCTAGGGCCAGAGAGATAGTTCAGTGGAATAAGTGCCAGCCTGGCAAGTGCAAGGTCCTGAGTTCAATTCCTGGCACCAAAAAAAAAAAAAACCCCAAAAAAACAAATAACAAAAAATACAAACTTCTCAGATGATCTAGACCTTCATTCCTACGTATTTATCCAAGACAAATCAAGCATGCATTTACATGTGAACACTTATAAATATGCACACCAGTTTTTGAGAGGAAATACTTAAATGCTTGATTTTTAATTGACAAAAACATGTATATTTATGATGTATGCCATAATCTTTTATAATATATATACAGTGGAATGGGTATTAATAACTAGCATTGGCATGTCCTCACATATGTCTTTATGGTGATGTGACATATAATGAAATACAGCTGCACAGCTGTTCCACAAGAGGTTAATTCCAGAACATCCCCATACCAAGATATCAAAATCTGTGGATGGTAGGGCATACACGAGACAAGACTGTCGACATCTACAGCATGGTAACTGAAGCTCAGTATTTAATATAGGATTCTATTTTTGTTCATATTTAATCATTTCCACATAAAAAGTGTACACAGCCTTCATTTAAAAATAAAGATTTTTTTTTTTTTTTGGTACCGGGGATTGAACTCACAATCAATCTCGCGCCTGCCAGGTAGGTGCTTAAGCCACTGAGCTAAACCCCCCGCAAATAAAGAATATTTTTAAAACCCTGGAGATAAATAGTATATATGTTCACCTAATGGAATACCATGCAACTCCTAAAAAGAACACAGTGGGCCTGTGTGTATTATGTCTTGGAGAGATAAACCAGATTAAGTGACGAAGAAAAGATGAAAAATAATACACATGCAGTGTGATGGAAAAATATGGCAAATGGTTAAAGTTTTAAGTTACAGTAAAAGATAGATTGCCATTAACCCCCAATGAAAATATTCCCCTTTCCTTCAAATACAGTCGTCTCATGGGTTCTTGCCATATTCTGAACAGTTCTGAAGGTCCTTTTTCCGTTTCTAGTTGCACGGCCTTGACTGTCTACCAGTCCTGAATCAATTCAATGTTTACCTTCCACGGTCATTCTGACTTTTAAAAGACAGTGAGTATTCGATTTAAGGCCTATGTGTTTCTCACAAAGCATTTAGTTCTTTCATTACGAATGATGGATAACTGCATTTTCTCAGAGGCTGCATCCTGAACAAAATTTAGGATGTTACTCTTCTCTTTGGAGACGAGCCCTTTTTGGTCCCCAAATGACGTAAAAGTGAGAACTTCGGTTTCGGACGTGTTTCCTCAGAAGGAACCATAAAGACACAGTTGGGGAAGTCTGGCCAGTAGCTACACCTTTACTACTCTACAAAGAAGAACCCGCAGTCCACGGCTTCTAGCACCACAAGTTTTGACTCTGGGGAAACTCGGCCTTCGGGCAAGACAAAAAGCTTAAGGGCACTATGCCTGTGTGTAGGCCTGCGGAGCACTAGAGGATGGACAAAGGTGAACTGAATTCCTCTCTGGCTCACTTTCCACCCGCGAACGCGCCAAGTCTAACAGACCCACAGAC